>MU226275.1:106677-131528 GCA_018584345.1 Thuja plicata | reverse complement strand
AAAAATCTATTTAGCACATGTTTTTAAGTGCTTTAAGTGAAAATTTTGAATAAAAAAATGTATTTTTTTGATTTTCTGGGCTGTCAGCCCGTGGGTGCTCCCGGATGCCCTGTGGATGCCATCCGGAAGCGCATCACAGGCATCCATACGCATCCAGATGCCTGTGATGCGCATCCGGACAACACCCAGAGGGCATCCGCGCCCGCATCGGCACCCGTCCGCATCGGCTTCCGCCTCCAGCACATACCCGCCCGCATCGGTAACTGAGCTGGAAAATAGAGATTTTCACTAATCTACTGCAATAAACAGCAAATAAATAAATTCATTTCACTCATTTTCCTCCATCAATTTTAGTCAAGGAAAAAACTAGAAACCAAGAGAAGGCAAACAATGAAATAGAAATGAATGCTCTATCATTTTTAACGACTAGTTTATAATATTTCAAGTTGTGTGTGATTTTCAGTTTCCAATTTGGTGTAAATGGCTGGTTCTATCTGCTATTTTGGTTTGCAAGTTTTGAAGAAAATAGCAATAAATTAATCTTACTACAGTTTTGCACAATAAATCTATCCTGAAAGTGAATACACTACAAACTAAACTAATTTAATCTAAACCAGTGTTCCATGGAGACATGTCCACCACCCTTCCTCTCACAATACTCACATTTTTGGGATGCAGATGTCCCCAGTATGCAAAAACACAGGGAAGACATCCCCACATTGCAAATTGTGGCATTTGCAGTAGTCTGGAACTACATTGATGATTTTTGCAAGACATAAATGCTGCAAGTCAAGAATGGGTGCAGAATCAGGAGGGACAAAATGGCATGAGGCTAAAGGAAAATTGTGGGCATTTGAACATGAGAGTAGCAGTCATGTTTGAATATTGTCATGCTTTTAATAGTCGTAATTTATAGAGGTGTTTAGAAGGAGGGAATGTATATGGCCTTTTGTTTATTAAATATCAATATCTCGGCATATGGAGAATGTCTGGTAGGCAGCATGGTGTGTTTTGTGGTTTGTGATCTTGTTGGATTAGAGGAATGGGGCAATACGGGGCCTTATTCCACACACTTCATATGGGATCAACAGGCAGCCCTTGATAGCATATATGATAGTTTTTGTGGGAGTAAATTAGTAGGGAAGTGTTTAAGTGTTGTAAATTATATATTATAATCAACACATAAATTATGAATTATCATCAATTGTTTTGGTTTAGACATTTATACATAAATGTTTTTAATATAATTATAGCTGGCCCAACCATCCCCCTATATTCTCCAAAATTTTGGATTTTTTTTGCCATGCTCAGAAACTAATCCCCATGCCCCCCTGTGCCCTCATTCTGGAAACTCAGCGAAACATTGATCTAACCTCACACTTAGAACAATTGTTATCCTAGACTCGGAGCAGATTCAAAACCTACAATTAATATAAATTCTACAAACAAACTAATCTACAAAAACAAAGAATATCACGGGCCTTGGGCGTTGTAGAGATAAGCAATTGCCCTTAGAGACCTAGTTAATTTGCTATCCTCCTTTTGTTCAGTTGTGGGTGTGTTCTCTGTTGATGGAAGCAAAAGGAAAAGACAATAAACAAATTGATGCTCGAAAGAATCATTCATTGTAGCTGTATGGAGTGCTGTTCACAAAAGCTTGGAAGTTGCGATATGATTGAAATTCGATGTTGCTTGTTTTTTTAAAGAGGGGTAAATGCTACCCGGAGCTATGAACTGGTCAGGTCACAAATAGTGGCCTCATCCCCAACATAAACTCTCAACAATAATGCTCCAATGGGGTTTGAACCTTGGTGGCAAGAATAATGACACCTCATTTAAACCATTACACGATGCCAATATCGGCTGAATGGTTTCTTGGTTGCAAAGGCTAGGTGACAAGAAAACTCAAATTCATTTTGTATTGTAGTGTGTAAAAAACTTAGAAGCTGTACTAATATTTTAGAAGTTGTTGGACTGAATTTCACGAGAATTTGCATAAGCAATTGAACCCTCAAAATGGCTAGGAAAGATATTAGGCTCGGAAGGAAATACAAGAGTCAAACTGAACATATCTCATCTAAAACAAGTGTCAATGTAATGTCCCTTTTCCAAGTGATCATCCAGTGGAGTCCACTAGCCTACTTTTATTTCCATAGGCTAAGGTGGGAGAATATAAGGGAATAAATTAAATTAATTATTTTAAGGTTGTCCCAATAAAGTAAATTTTAAGGATAACTTTATTTTTAATTAAGTGAAAAATAAATAAACATTATAAAGTGTTCTTCTGGAAGCTTCAAAAGAAGTTAAATCTTATTCTTCTAGATAATTTTGTTGGGCTTTAAAAAGAGGCGAAGGCAAGTCATTTTGGCATCCTTGACTTGTTATTTTGTGGAGAGTTTCTTTGAGAGTTGGTGTTTGTAGGTTCACCAAGCACTATGACAGAAATCCTTTCTTGGTTGATTGGATGAAAATCCAGTTCAGCCAATTTGGGTGGATTTACTTAAGAACTCACAATTGGGCTTCATTGATCAAAATTTGTAAAGTCTTTTTCAAAGACAAATTTTTGAATATTGAAAAGATTTCAAATTTTATTTGGGAGATTATTGTTGAAGATTACAATTTCCATTTAGGCGCTATAAAGGGTTGATTTATATATTGATAGTTTATGAAGCTGGGCGGATTCTATCATACTCAAATGAGGCTTTGGAGCTAGGGCAATTGTTTGTGAGGCTAAGGCGTTAATTATCATTGATAGAGTTTAACTATGCACAGGGGACAAAATATATTACTGGGTTGATTGGCTAAGGGCATGAGAAGTATACCAGTTTTGGTATAAGATATATAGACAGTTTGATAAAGGTTTGAGGGAGACATCTAATGGATGAGCAACGAAGGTGTGGGGTTTTGTTGTGCATGGATGAGTGGCAAAGGGCTAATCAAGTGTTCAAGTTTATCATTGTTGGAGGTTTCAAAGAACTGGGCAAAATTGGGAAATATTGGGGTGTGGAGAAGACCAAGATTCTGAGCATAGCTCATTCATTTGGCATGTCAACCTCCTTGTATGTGGTGTGAGTACATCCAGATTGACGGGCCTTCCTTGCTTGTCGAAGTGTATTAGTTAGTTGCAACTCTTCCTTCTGGGGTGGCTTATATATTCTTGCAGACTTATTAATTTTCCATAGACATCAATTTTGAGGTTTTCTGTGCATTTGACGGAGTCTTTGTAGAGATAGGCAATTTGGGGAACGACTGAGAGTTCATTTCTGCTGGTGCATGTCTGAGAGTTGTTTGGCATGTTGAAGGAGTACTGGAACTTATTATATCTGCTCAGATATCTGCAAACTTCCCTCCATTGATTTGAGAGTATACAAGTATATGTAATGCTCCAGTTTAAGACTTCTGCTATCTTCCAGGTCTGAAATTTGAATAGAAATTCAGTTTTACGTTCTATGCATCAATAGCAAATTACTTTCAGAAATATGCCCTGTGAATTATTATTTCAGTCCATGTATGTATGTATGTGTTTATGTACATGTGTATGTATGTCTATGTGTATGTGTGTATGTATGTCTGTGTGTATGTCTGTCTGTTTGTATGTATGAATGCCTGTCTGTCTGTATGTGTGTGTGTGTTTGTATTTATGTATGCCATTTGTGTTGTCAAGATGAATGGTATCACTTGTGAACTTGAGTTATGAATGCATTTTATCGAATTCACACTATAAAAAACAATATAACAATTCTGCAAAGAGATGCTTATCATTCTCAGAAACATGCTACTGATGAAATGTTGATGGAGAGAGTGCAATAATTTCGGCAAAAAATAGTATCAAGGGACAGAAAAGCTCATGGATGCCAAATATAAAAGCATGTTTGTGACTCAATTGTCATGTCCATTCTTGTGGTGCAGGAGCACCCCTTGATGAAGACAATGAGGTCACAAGCCCTCCATGATTGTAATGACTTGTTTTGATAGGCCAAGTGCCTATAGGGATCAAGAGATCCTAGAAATGTAATAAGTCCAAACTTGTAAGGCCTAGTGACTTAGGATGTGATATAAATCCTATGGTCAACTATGGTCAGACAAACATGGTTTGGGTAGAATTATGTTAGGAAGGGTTGATTTGATGTTGACATGTTCATACAATGTCAAATGCGCCCTTGGTAGGTTCCTAGGATGTTTAGGAAGTCAATTTGTAAAAGTTGTCAACAAACAGTGCAAATGTTGTCAACAACAAAAGTTGCTAATTGCAACTTTTCAAAAAATGGTTACCCAACGTTCTTAACCAACCAAAATTGGTTTGAACTGAAGAGATTGGGTATAAAATTGTGTCAACAATCGAAGTCAAGGTTGTTGAAGAGCATTTGTATGAAGACATTTGAAATTCAATAAAGAAAATTGTATTTTCCTGTAAAAACCTCTGGTTTTTCATTGTGTACGGAGTTGTACGGACCCTAATGGAAAAATGAACTTGATAGGAAGTTGGAGAATTGTGTTACCTTTCATTTGAGTCCAGTTAGAGGTTCTGAGGTGGAATATTGAGTGAGAAATCCTGTCACAGTCACCTACAGGTCGAGAATTTGGCAAAAACCAGGGTTTCAACTTTCTCTCTCCATATCTCGAGATGTAACCATGGGAAAATTCTAATTCCAGGTTATATTGGAGGTTGGAGAGTGTACTTTATAATGCATTTGGTTTTAGAGTGGGAGGTTGCAGTTTTGGAGAGATATGCATGAAACTCTAGCCAGGCATTCGAATGTGACTGGTAGAGAAGCATAGGCTAAATGCTTGCAGACCCCATAACTTTTGATGGGTATTGTTTCAAGATCCAAGAATGGAGGATTGATGTTCTTTCATGTGCCCCAAGGTGTTCCAAGTGTTGGATTGGCGAAGTCTAAGGTCTGAAGGGCACTTCCTTCTTTAGGTGCCCCAATTAGCCCTTCCAAGCCAAGGTGAGGGTTTCCAAGTTGGAGTAGTTGTTTAAGGTTTCAACACCTGTTCTTTTGGGGGAATTGCTGTCCCAACTAGTACTTTCTGAACATCCATTCACTTTTCTAGGTCCTTTGAAAGATTTGGAAGTAAAACTAGAAAAGGTGCTCAGAAAGGGCTACTAGGAAACCAGTGCATTCTAGGCCCTTGTGGTGTTGGCGAACTAGGAACCAAGGAGTTAGTATTGGTTGTGTTGGTGAGTGTCAAGGAAGTCAGTTTGGCATGTTGGATAGATCCTGAGACTTAGGAATTGATTGGAGAACCATTGAGCAAGGAGATTGGATCATAAACACTTAGGAAATGGAGAAGAATCAACACAAGAAGATGTGTATGATGGAATGCAACTCTGAAGGGGTTATGGGGGATTCTATGTGAAGAGTTGGAGAGTTTGAAGGAAGGCACTTGAAGGTGTGGAGCTTTGGCCTGAGGTATCCCACAACAAAGGGATAGAAGACTTGATTTAGTCAAGTGAGGACTTGAATTGATTCAAGTAGGTTAGGAGGTTGGGAGCTCTGCATCAAGTGGTATCAGAGCAAGAGAGGTCCTTAGGAAAAAGGATTGTGAACCATGTCTGGTGCAGATGATGACATGCCATCAAGAATGACAAATGTAGAACTATTTGTAAAGTTTGTGAGAGAACAAAGAGCAAAACATGAGGCACAAATGGAAAGGATGGCCAAGGAAATGAAAAGGCTTTAGAGAAGGTGGGGAGGAAGAGTGGTGGAGACTTTGATGAGGACAAGGAAGGGAGTGATGAAGAACCCCTTGAGCAGGAAGAAGAAGTTCTTGCAGATTAGAGGCTACTCTTGAAGACCCTAAAGTCCATGGAGAGGAGAGCCATGGATACCATGTTGGAATTGCCTACCTACAATGGGAAGATGGACGTAGATGCTGCTATGGATTGGGATGATGCTCTCACAAGTTTCTTTGACTGTGAAGACATACCTGAAAACCAAAAGGTAAAGATTGCCAAGTCAAAGTTAAAAGGATCTGCACTCACATGGTGGAATTTCACTCAAGATGAAAGAGTGAAGAATGGAAAGAATCCAATCACTACTAGGAAGAGGATGGTAGCCTTACTCAAAGAGGCATACATCCCTGAACATTATGAAGTTCAACTTCATAAGAGGAGAATGAGTTTGAGGCAGAAGGAGTTGGATGTCTCAAGTTACACTAAGGAGTTCCAGAGGCTTGTCATGAAGTCCAAATTGGCAGAGCCTGAGAGAGTGAAGCTTGCAAGGAACATGCAAGGATTAAGAGTCACAATACAAGATGAACTTAGTTTGAGCAGCCCTACCACAGTGCAGAAGTGATATCAATTGGCATTGAAGGTTGAGGAGAAACTCAAGAGAAGGCATGAACAAGGTGGTAGAGGGAGAGGACAAAAGGACTTTGGAAGTAGGGGTAGAGGTATGTCTAGTGGAAGAGGACAAGGTCCCAAAGACTTTGGGGAATCAAGTCATGAAAGTACCCAAGGAGAGAGCAGCTCTAGAAGTTCTTGTAGGGGAAGAAGATCAAACTCTAGAGGGAGATTTGGGGGAAGAGGCCCGAATACAATCAATTGCTTTAGGTGTCATCAGCCCGGACACATGGCATCAAAGTGTCCTGAAAAGGAAAACAAGCAAGGTGAGAGGTGAGAAAATTTGGTGAGAGAGGAAGACACTCAAAGTGTACACTCTCATGGATCCTATGCATCACCAGAGCAAGGAGAGATACTAATGATGAGGAGAACCTTGATCAAAGCACCTAGTCCACCCGAGCCACCCCAAAGGAAGACACTTTTTAGAACTACATGCAATGTAGGAGACAAAGTATGTAGAGTTGTTATTGATTCGGGTTCTACTGACAACTTGGTGGGTCTTGAAGCTGTTGAAAAGCTAAAGTTGAAGAGGATACCACATCCAACACCCTATAAGGTGTCATGGCTCACAAAGGGGCAGCATACAATCATTGAAGAGCAAGCATGGATGTAGTTTTCAATTAGCAAGTACAAGGACAAAGTACTTTGTGATATAGTGCCAATGGATGCATGCCATTTGCTCTTGGGGAGGCCATGGGAGTATGACATGAAGTCACAACATGATGGGGAGAACACATACACCAAGTACAAGGGTGAAAAGGTAACTCTCCTACCCCTGCCTGATAATGTTCAAGAACAAAAAGAATCTAAATTCTTATTTGTAGGAGGAAAGGAATTTTTAGAAGTGTTGAAGGAGAAAGATACTCCTTGTTATGCCTTGGTGGTGTTACCAAAACAAGAAGAGAAAAAGGTGCATAAGAAGGAAGAACCTAGGAGAGTAGGTCCTAAAGAGATAGCAGATTTGCTAGAGGTGTATAAGGAGATTGTAACCAAGGAGTTGCCAAGCACCCTACCCCCAATCAGGGAGATTAGCCACAATATAGACCTAATCCCTGGAGCCACACTCCCAAATAAGGCAGCATATAAATTGACACCCTAACAAAATGAAGAAATGACCAAACAAATCCAAGAACTTTTAGACAAGGGTTTGATAACCAAACGTTTGAGCCCCTATGCAGTCCTTGCTCTATTAGCACCTAAGAAAGAGGGGACTTGGAGATAATGTACTGATTCTAGGGCCATAAATAGAATCACTATTAGGTATAGGTTTCCTATGACTAGGATTGAAGACTTGTTGGACCATCTAGGGGGTGCAAAGTATTATTCAAAGGTGGATTTGAAGTGTGGATACCACCAAATCAGGAAAAGGGCTGGAGATGAATGGAAGACAACCTTTAAAACCAATGAAGGCCTTTATGAGTGGAGAGTGATGGAGTCCTAATTTTTTGCAAAAAATTATGGCCTCCAATTGAGAAATAATATTGGAGGATTGATGGAAATATCGTCACTAATGTCAAAGGTCAAAAGACACTTGAAAACTACAATGTGATTGTATTCTAAAGATATGGATTATGCAGTCTATGAACAAAGACAAACTTTAGAAAGTCATTCAACGGTATAAGCGGTCAAAGACAGATTATATGAAGTTTTAGGATAGAGATAGATAAAGAAATGCTGGACAGAGTATCCATGTGGCAGGAAAAGTTCATACACAACAACTACATATTATACGCAGCCAACCAAATTTGGAAGTATGGAAACAACAATGTGAGATAGCACCTTTCACATACTTATCCTCAGAATAATTAGACAACATTGACATATGTTGGAGCATGAATGAAGGCAAGTAGGCATATCAGAATCGGCAATAAAAAATAATATGTTCATATTTGTGAATCCACGGGAAAAGATATATTAAAGCAGCAGCCTACTACTTATGGAAAATCACTATATAAATGAGGCCCGATAAAGGAGTGCATTCAGAAATTGTTTAAGAAAGGATATAATGCATTAGCGATGAGATGAGTCAATCCAAGAATACGATATAATAAAAGAACCATATTATATATGCAAATAAGTGATAGTTGCGATATAAAGTGTGTTTGAAAAGGAATGTTCAAATATATAGCGACATAATTAATAAAGGGTTGCGAATGAGGCGTATCCTCGAGTCTTGGTTGCATATTATAGACAAAGATTGTAGCAATGTACAGGAAGCCACGATAGACAGAGACCCGCTAGATAGTTGGAAATCGACGGCAAATACACATCATTCCACCTCTCTATTATGAATAAAAACACACAACAATGACCATCCACGTCAGATTTGATTGTCGTTGGGAATCATTGAAAGGACTGAAGAAATAAAATATACTACATAACAATTGATAGCATAGGAGAAATCTTTTACGATAATTAAGATTATTAAAGGTTCATGTTTTAAGATAAAGAAAAATTACTTAAAATTGAATAAGTGCGATTATTTGAAGAGAGAGTAATTTGTTTTCTAAAGAGACATGACCCTTTGAAAAGTCACACTATCAGATATAAGTAATAGGAGTGAGTGATAGGAGTTGAATTAACAAGACATATTTGATAGAAGAAGCATTCATATTTATCTGTACGGAGGGATAAGGAGTAGAATATATGGCTTTTTAATGTAAACTTATATATTATATTTTAATGATAAATAAAAGCCTTTTGCTTTTTGTTTTTTTAAATGCAAAGAGATTACAATTATAGTTTGGATTTGTCCTTTGTGATTAATAAGATGATTATTGAATTATTTCGATAAAGCTTATGCATTGGATTTTTCCTGCATTCTTTGTTCGACAATCAGAATAGTGTGAAATATAAATGTGTTTCCTTATCTCTGTCTAATCGAACTTCCAACCAGAGAAGTTAAATTCCTTTTGGACTAACAGAGAATTGCATATACGATTTGTCTTTTGTAGAGCATAGGGGTAATTAATGATATTTAAATAAATGTTGTCTCATAAAGTTGTACGTAATAATCCTTGTTGTGATTGACTCTATTGCTCGGACAAGCAGAGGCACTGGTCTTTTAAAATCATTGAAATATGGTTATTGGATTTATAGTTGAAGTCAGAAATCTATATCTTCCTTCTTGCAAGCATCAACTCCATTATTGAAAAACCTTACATAAACATACAACCATTTCAAGCAATCATATAACTTTATATTGATCGAGTTTGAGGATTTTGCTAACCGAAGAACTCACCAAGTCTAAATTCGCTATATAAAAGCTTTGAGCAAGGCGATCAGGTTCAAAGTGAAGGTTTACCCGCCTAGGTGTAGCGAAGCTTGAAGTGCAGGGGAATTTGGATCATTCTCGTTCGTTGGCTAGAATTGATTGGGTAAGCTCGTGGATTTCCAATCTGTGGTTTTGGGAACTAACAGATTGGCGACTCTACTGGGGATTTGTTGTCAGAATAGATCTCAAAATCTTTGGTGATAAGGACAGACTTTACTAGGAGCAAGAACCCAAAAGATCAGCAAATCAATACATTCCTCGAAAGAGGTGGCGACTCTATTCAATAAGATTTCAGTTGGTAACTTTGCTGAGGGAGAAGACTTAGAAGGAAATGGTATATAGTTTTTTCAAATGTATCGATCATTTCAAAGAAAACCTTTTATTCCAGATGACATTAGGATTTCAGCAAATTTGATTGTAAACCTAACAAGTTGTTCCCGATGTTTTCATAACTTGTACCAAAGTTCCATGGAGAATGGGATGAAACGGCAATGCAACACTTGGATGCGTTTTATACATTCATAAAAGATTATGAGGTTTCTACAGAGGATCAGGTGATGAAGTTATTTGTCAGGTGACTAAAAGACAATGCGAGACAAGCTTATGAATCACTACCCACACAAAGTATCTCATCTTGGAAGGAATTTGAACAATGGTTCTTATATGAATTTCATGATGCAATTGAGGAAGATAACATGTGTTCTGAACAATATGAAGACCAAAACTGCAGCATGGTGGAGGATCTTAACATGTCTCCACTTGATGCCTTTTTCAATCTAGAAAGATATGAAGGCGAGACATCGGCACATTTATTCATAAGGATGGTAAACATTTATAATGAGATGCCATCAAACCTCATGCCTCCATATGAGGAAATTCTAAACAAAATTTGAGTTTTGAATCTTGCCAAAAGACCCTAATGTGAAGCTTCTCTTTCAAATATTAGAAGAAGATGATAAAAGTTCAAGTTATATATCTCCTTTGGATGCATTTTTGAATTTAGAGAAGCAAGAAGAAGAATCTGCAGTACAATTCTTCATGAGGATGTTTAATGCCTATCAAGAAATACCTTCAGAATGCAAACCTCCATCCTCTGATCTTTTCAGCAGAATGCGAGAACTAGGTCTCTTACATAATCATCGATTCCTAATTTTTCTCAAACATATAGATGGCGAACTAATTGCAGAGAATGAATGCAGGATTGAAATAACATATGAGTCAAGTGAGGTTTCAGATTTGAATGGAGAAGACTTTTTTGGTCAGTCTGAGGAAAGATTTTTCCATGATGATACTTGTATGATATCAAATATTAGTAAATGTGAAAATGAGGAAGAAGATCCTCTTAGTGTGGAAGAGATTTCAGCCTTATTAGACATAGAATATCATAAACATGTTGAGAAAAATGGACCAGATTTTTTCTCAATATACCGGGATAAACGAGTTAATGGATCAGTGCATATTCAAGAAGTACTAGATGAAGGAGATGATAATTCCCAGGAATCAAATTGTAGAGGTGAAATAGAACAGCATATAGTGTATGAACAGGAGGAAGTTTCAGGAGATAGTGCTCATGAAGATATCAGTCATGTTGATCGAGATGATTCTCAAAAGGATGAGTTTAGTATACAATTTGCTGATATCTTGTATGATGGAACACCTGTAGAGCCGTATGAAAATTCCCATGAAGGTATACTTGAATCCTCTATGCTCTTGAACCCATTGTTTGAAGAGGAAGCAGAAGAAGATATGTCTGAGTTCTTTATGTTCTTGAATCCATTGTTTGAAGAGGATTTTCTATGCAATCAGGCCCATCAGCATCATGATGAAGATAGCAGGCCTAATGACAATTTTGAAGTTGATAAAACTTGTGATATACTCTTCAGTTCATCCTATGAGCAGGAATTATATCAAACATGTGAAGATGAGATGAAATCAGACAAGCACAATGAGCAGAATGTGTTGAAGAATAGTTCTAAAAATTATCCAAGTGTCCCATCTAATCAAATTCTTGATAAAAGAGAAGAAATATTTTCTAAACATGAACTATCTTCAAAACCTTTTTGTGAGGGGAAACAATATCTTGAGTATGGAGATGGGGCAAATTATGTTCAGGAGGACAATCAAGAAAATAAGACTTATTATGATGCTTCTATGACCGATCAAATGCATGATTATAGGGATCTTCCATTCAACAAAGACCACAGTGCACCTAATGACTTCTCAAAAGCAAAACAAAAGTTAGATACTAAAGACTGCATTGATGAAGCAAAACCAATAAGTACTATCCATAGGGATGATGCATCTAATACATCAACGGGTCAAATGTTGGGGCTAAAAGATTATGAAATTTCTTTATTTTCAAATACTCTTGTTGATAGGGAAAAGGCAAATTTTGATCCTAAGCAAGTGATAAAGAGAAAGCATACCATGATCTGAAGGAATGAGTGGTTACAAAATCAGACTCAGGTGTTCGATAGAGGAAGGAAGTAGTGTTCACTTTTGGGGGGCCTTGGGGCCACCCAATTTCACCTTGCGTCTGATTAAGCAAGGATACTCGGTCTACATCACCCAGAGAAAGCTGGAATCTCATTATGCCCAGAAGTGGCATATGTCCCCAATAAGAGCCATTGATGGAGTCCTAATTTTGCAAAAAATTATGGCCTCCATTTCAGAAATAATATTGGACGATTGATGGAAATATCTTTTAGCATTGTAAAATTTTTCATGGTTCCATGGTTAGTTGCAAGTGGTTTTAGGCCTGTTTATTCATGCTTTAGGTCTCTATGCTTAAAACCCTTGGTCATTTTCATGAAAAACCTTAGGTCCTTGGCACATTATATTTTGAAGTTACCTTTTTCATGCCACTTAGGTCTTATTTCTCCATGTGCCTTTTCTCCTTGTCTCCTAATCTCGCAATCAAGATCGAATATTCCATTTGGTCTAGCGACTTGGCGCGGCAAGGCTATCTCTTAATCTCAGAAGGGCAGGGAATATGCTCTTTACTTTCAACAACTTGGCATGACGATTATCCCTTGATCTCGTAATGTTAGTGGCTAAGTCAGTAACATCTGGAGATCTGGCGACAAAGGAGGGACTTAACAGTTTAAGCTTGTTTCTGAATCTCGTAAGGTGACGGTTAAGTTTCAAGTGATTTGTAGATTCAATGAGGACCGTCGATGCAAGACAAGATCTAGGGCTATCACTGGATCTTGTAATCTAAGCTGGGTTAAGTCATGCATTCTGAGATTCAGAGATAGCCTTTATCTCTGAATCTCGATATCAAATCGTGGTTATCTCTCATTCAACATCACGAGATAAGCCTTGTCGCTAAATCTAGGAACAGACCTGGGGTTAGGCAAAGCCTTTTGAGATCACACGCCACCCGTTGATCAAGACCCAGATATGCAGTTGGCGCTGCATCGCCAGATAAGTCAAAGTCAAGCAAAGGGATTCAACGATTCAGAGATATGAGGCTGAGATGGTGACACATGTGTTCGTGCTAGACAAGATTAGGGGTTGTCGCTGAATCTCAGAATAAACCTAGGGTAAAGACAAGTATTTGGCGACTTAGAGATAAGCCTTGTCTCTGAATCTCGCGATCTAACTACAATTAAGCAAAGTGTTTGGAGATTCAGCGTGGACCATTGATCATGTTTCCGATGTGTGGCTGTCGCTGAATCTTAGGATAAACCATGGGCCAGGCCAAGCATCTAGCGATTCAGAGATGCAAAGGATTGAAAGTGCTCCGGTCAAAGGCAAGTTAACGAGAGTTCTGATAGATTAGAGGAAGATCTACGGTGGGTGCTTTGCCTTGATCTAAAGGATGCTAGTGTTTTAACCATTAAGGCAATGCGCCTGCTCAACACGTAGCTGTGCTGATGTCATGGGCCCGAGTTTTTTAAAGAAGTTTAAAGGTACCGTAAGTTCTTGTTGATCGTGTGGATGGCGTAATGCCTTGATCTAAAAGATGCAGGTTTTTAACCTTCAAGGCATTGCGATGTGCAAGCACGTGTCTTCCAGTGATCGTGGGGCCGAAGATAGGTGAGGCTAATGTGCAGTTATGTTAAACTAGATCTAACGGTTGGCATGAAGCCTCAAAGTGAAGTTGATTGGTAGATATTGATCAAGGCATCGCGCTTGCCTGACACCTGTCCGATTAGATCTTTCATGTTCGAGTGACTTAATGAAGATCTACGACCGCGTTTTAAAGTTGTGAAAAGGATCAATCTGGGCCGTTGATGGAGATTTCCACGCCACCTGTAGCCGTTGTAATCAAAATTCAAATATTTAAGTGTTTCCATCAGGGTTTTCGGGCGGTGAGCCATGTCTTGTACTGCTGGGCAAATAAATGGATCTATCTGATT
This sequence comes from Thuja plicata, assembly GCA_018584345.1. Classification (NCBI taxonomy): domain Eukaryota; kingdom Viridiplantae; phylum Streptophyta; class Pinopsida; order Cupressales; family Cupressaceae; genus Thuja; species Thuja plicata. The sequence goes on along the minus strand of MU226275.1, from coordinate 117,541 downwards.
TTTGGATCGTATATGTGCAGCTGTAGGGTGTTGTCTGGATGGAGATTGGGCAGTTCAGAGTGCATTTATGATGAGATGTGATTGTTGGGGTTTTCTGGTGAAGATATGCATATCTTATGAAACTCTAGGTCGGCTCTTTGTCCTCTTTGCCATTACTATGGGCACTGTTCTGCGACAATCCCGAGGTGGTTGACGGTTTCATATCAGATTGTACTCATGATGGAATGAGGAGGGGTTGCTTCAGGACGAAGGCATGACAAATTGGTTGGTAGGGCAAATTGGATTAGATCTTTTGAGAAGATCAGTTAGCGAGAAGGACTTTAGTAAATCAGATTGATGAAGAAGGACAAGTGTCAGATAGATGTTACCTTTAGGGTTTTCCTTCTTCTATATATCTCCTTTTTTCTGTTGTAAGGGTTCAGAAGTTTTGGATTCCAAGTGCTGGTTCCAAGCTTTAGTCCCAAGGGGATATAGCAGATTGTATTAGATATTGTTTTGAGATAGAATAGAAACTTTCAGATCTTTTGCACATTATGGAAGTGGTGTATGTTTTAGATCAAATTAGAATATGAACATGATTTATCATACTTAATACAATTTTTCCAGTTTCAAGTCTCTCCTTGGTGTCTATCTTTTGAGTTTTGAATCTTTTGGTTCCCTACATAGAACTTCTATGTGTATATGTTTTATTCCCTAGTTTTGATCTAGGATCAAATTAAGTCAGCTTTGGATAAGACATAGACTCTTTAGGTTTGTCTACAGAAGGATCTTATAAGTAGTGGTTGGTTTGGATTGATTGTGTTTATGGCTTTGAGTCTTTGACAACAGTTGGTTCATGTTTTCTGTATCTGTATGTGAGATATTGTCCAATGGATAAGGCATTGATCAGGGATTAGTACATTTTATTGAGATGCATGTCTGATTTGGTTTGGCTATACTCTACAAATTTACATCAAAACCATTCCCAAAGTTCTTTTATGCTTTATGGTTGTTGGTTGTTGTCCTACATGGTAATGGAGAGTCAATGAATGTCTGGTTAGCATTTAGTACTTTCTTACCATTATTTGTTGTTATAATCCAGAGTAATAAGGAGTTGTAAAGAGTTGAATATCTATCTGGATTAGGTGTACCAACCTTGGTTTAACAAAGCCAGAAGTGCAGAGGGCAGTGTTGTCCCTATAGTTGGTCCAGTTAGCTTGCCGAGCTTTCATACCTGGAGCTAACCACTCCTAACATCAGTAGCATAAATGTTTTCAAACACCAACAATATCATCACTAATGTCAAAGGTCAAAAGACACTTGAAAACTATAATGTGATTGTATTCTAAAGATATAGATTATGCAGTCTATGAACAAAGACTAACTTCAGAAAGTCATTGAACACTGTAAGCGGTCAAAGCCAAAGATTATATGAAGTTTCAGGACAGAGATAGATAAAGACATCCTGGACAGAGTATCCATGTGGCACGAAAAGTTCATACACAGCAACTACATATTATACGCAGCCAACCAAATTTGAAAGTATGGAAACAACAATGTGAGATAGCACCTTTCACATACTTATCATTAGAATAATCAAACAACATTGACATATGTTGGAGCATGAATGAAGGCAAGTAGGCATATTAGAAATGGCATTAAAAAACAATATGGTCATATTTGTGAATCCACGGGAAAAGATATATTAAAGCAGCAGTCTAATACTTATGTAAAATCATTATATAAATGAGGCCCGATAAAGGAGTGCATTCAGAAATTGTTTAAGAAAGGATATAATGCATTAGCGATGAGATGAGTCAATCCAAGAATACGATATAATAAAAGAACCATATTATATATGCAAATAAGTGATAGTTGTGATATAAAGTGCGTTTGAAAAGGAATTGTTTGAATATATACTGACAAAATTAATAAAGGGTTGCGAATGAGGCGTATCCTCGAGTCTTGGTTGCATATTATAGACAAAGGTTGTAGCAATGTGCAGGAAGCCATGATAGACAGAGACCGGCCAGGTGGTTGGAAATCGACGACAAATACACATCATTCCACCTCTCTATTATGAAAAAAAACGCACAACAATGACCATCCACGTGAGATTTGATTGTCGTCGGGAATCATTGAAAGGACTGAAGAAATAAAATATACTACGTAACAATTGATATCATAAGAGAAATCTTTTACGGTAATTAAGATTATTAAAGGTTCATGTTTTAAGATAAAGAAAAATTACTTAAAACTGAAGAAGTGCGATTATTTGAAGAGAGAGTAATTTGTTTTTTAAAGAGACATGATCCTTTGAAAAGTCACACTATCAGATATAAGTAATAGGAGTGAGTGATAGAAGGAGTTGAATTAACAAGACATATTCGATAGAAGAAGCATTCATATTTATCTGTACGGAGGGATAAGGAGTAGAATATATGACTTTTTAATGTAAACTTATATATTATATTTTAATGATAAATAAAAGCCTTTTGCTTTTTGTTTATTTAAATGCAAAGAGATTACAATTATAGTTTGGATTTGTCCTTTGTGATTAATAAGATGATTATTGAATTATTCCGATAAAGCTTATGCATTGGATTTTTCTTGCATTCTTTGTTCGACAATCAAAATAGTGTGAAATATAAATGTGTTTCCTTATCTCTGTCTAATCGGACTTTCAGCCGGAGTAGTTAAATTCCTTTTGGACTAACGAAGAATTGCATATAAGATTTGTCTTTTGCAGAGCATATGGGTAATTGATGATATTTAAATAAATATTGTCTCATAAAGTTGTACGTAATAATCCTTGTTGTGATTGACTCTATTGCCCGGACAAGCAGAGCCACTGGTCTTTGAAAATCATTGAAATATGGTTATTGGATTTATAGTTAAAGTCAAAAATCTATATCTTCCTTCTTGCAAGCATCAACTCCATTATTGAAAAACCTTACATAAACATACAACCATTGCAAGCAATCATATAACTTTATATTGATCGAGTTTGAGGATTTCGCCAGCCGAAGAACTCACCAAGTCTAAATTCGCTATATAAAAGCTTTGAGCAAGGCGATCAGGTTCGAAGTGAAGATTTACCCGCCTAGGTGTAGCGAAGCCTGAAGTGGAGGGCAATTTGGATCATTCTTGTTCGTTGGCCAGAACTGATTGGTTAATCCTATCGGAGAAGTGGCAAAGCTCTTGGATTTCCAATCTGTGGTTTTGGGAACCAATAGAGAGTAATGCCTTTTGGCCTATCAAGTGCACCTAGTACATTCATGAGTTTCATTAATGAAGTTCTAAAACGTTTCCTTGGTAAATTTGTTATAGTTTACTTGGATGACATCATTATTTTTAGTAAGTCTAAGGATGAACATGTGCAACTTTTAAATTTGGTCCTTAAAAGTTTGCAAGAAGAAAAGCTCCAAATCAACTTGGACAAGTGTGTTTTCATGCAGGAAGAATTGGTGTATCTTGGTTTTCTAGTTTCAGGTGGAAGCATAAAGATGGATCCAAAGAAGGTGGAATGCATCTTGAATTGGCCCTCTCCATGGACCATGTTAGAAGTTAGAAGCTTCCATGGGTTGGCTTCGTTTTATAGGAAGTTTATTAGGGGTTTTAGCCAAATTTGTGAGCCAATCTTGGAGACAGTCAAAGGGGGGCAGAAGTGCAAGTTTGGGTGGACCAAGGAGGCTGAGGAGGCTTTTCAAAGTCTCAAACAAAAGGTAGCAAAGCAACCTATACTGACTTTTCCAGATTTTCAGAATTTTTATACAATTGAGTTTGATGCATCTAATGTGGCAATAGGGGCTGTTTTAAGTCAAGATGGGAGACCCATTGCATTCTTCAGTGAAAATTTGGAAATGTATACCTTAGTACAAGCCTTAAAAAAATGGAGGCATTATCTCCTTCCAAAGGAGTTTGTTGTTTTCACTGACAATCAAACCCTTAGCTTCTTGAATAGCTAGGAGAAGTTAAGCCATAAACACATGAAGTGGGTTGAATCAATCCAAGCATATACCTTTTCAATCAAACACAAGAAAGGAGTTGTAAAAAAGGTGGTAGATGCCTTGAGTAGAAGAATCTTGACAGTGCAAGAGGTAAGAATACAAAGTGTGGGTATTGACTCCTTGAAAGGTATGTATGAAAGCGATGAGGATTTTCATGAAATCTACAAAGTTTGTTTTGATTTTTCAGAGGCTTGTCATGTTGAATATTCTGATTATTTTCTTCAAGATGGTTTGCTGTTCAAAGGACATCAATTATGCACCCCTAGGTGTTCAATGAGGGAGAACATTGTGAAAGAAAAGCATTATGGAAGCATGAGTGAGCACTTTGGGTTGGATAAGACCCTAGAGCAGGTAAGAAGGCATTACTGTTGGCCCAAAATGCAGGGAGATGTAAGAAGATTTGTGGAAAGATGCACCATTTGCCAAAAAGAAAAAGGTACTTCAACTAATGTAGGTCTGTACCAACCATTACCAATACCTACAAGACGTTGGGAAAGTTGTAGTATGGGTTTGCCTAGAACACAAAAAGGCTTTGATAGCGTCTTGGTAGTAGTTGATAGGTTCAGTAAGATGGCCCATTTCTTGCCATGTAAAAGCACAAGTGATGCAACCTATGTAGCAAATTTGTTTTCAAAGAGATAGTAAGGATACATGGACTTCCACAAACTGTTGTGTCAGATAGAGATGTAAAGTTTGTTGGCCATTTTTGGAGGACCTTATGGAAGAGGTTAGGAACAAACTTGAACTTTAGTTCAGCCTATCATCCGCAAACAGATGGGCAAATTGAAGTTGTCAATAGGTCCTTGGGAAACCTATTGAGATGCTTGACAAAGCAATATGGGGAGAAGTGGGATAATATACTTCCACAAGCTGAATTTGCCTTTAATGATTCTGTGAACAGAAGTATAGGGAAAAGCCCTTTTCAAATTGTATATGGGCAGAATCCAAGGGGCATATTAGAGTTGAGAGATCTTCCCCAAGATGGGCAAGTGAGTGCTTATGGTGAACAATTTGCAGACAACATAAAAGAGGTACATGATCAAGTCAGGTTGGCACTTCAAAAAAGTTCAGAAAAGTACAAGGAAAGTGCAGATAAGAGGAGGGATGTGCAATTTCAGGTTGGTGACTTGGTGTGGGTGTATTTGAGGAAGGAGAGGTTACCTAAGGGGAAGCATACAAAGTTACTCATGAAGAAAAATGGGTCCTTGCAAGGTGTTGAAGAAGCATGGCATGAATGCTTATGAGATATCACTTCCCTCTAACCTTGGTATTTCTCCTATCTTCAATATTTCTGATCTAACACCATATAAAGGTCATACTGATGCAGGTACAAAGATCCATGTTGAAGAATTGCAGGAAGATCTTGCAGGTATACCCCCTCCTGAACCCAAGAAGCTTGAGAAGATCATTGACACAAAGGTCATCAAGAAGACCAGGAAGAATGTGTATAAACAGTACCTTGTCAAGTGGGTTGGACACAATGAAGAAGAGGCAGTGTGGATGGATGAAGTAGAGATGATGAGGCATGGCACTTCCTTGGAAGAACTTATCTCAATAGGACTTGAGATCAATCCACCCTGGGAGTATGGTGCAGGAGCACCCCTTGATGAAGACAATGAGTTCACAAGGCCTCCATGATTGTAATGACATGTTTTGATAGGTCAAGTGCCTATAGGGATCAAGAGATCCTAGAAATGTAATAAGTCCAAACTTGTAAGGCCTAGTGACTTAGGATGTGTTATAAATCCTATGGTCAACTATGGTCAGATAGACATGGTTTGGGTAGAATTATGTTAGGAAGGTTGATTTGATGTTGACATGTTCATACAATGTCAAATGCGCCCTTGGTAGGTTCCTAGGATGTTTAGGAAGTCATTTTGCAAAAGTTGTCAACAAACAGTGCAAATGTTGTCAACAACAAAAGTTGCTAATTGTAACTTTCAAAAAATGGTTACCCAACGTTCTTAACCAACCAAAATTGATTTGAACTGAAGAGATTGGGTATAAAATTGTGTCAACAATCGAAGTCAAGGTTGTTGAAGAGTGTTTGTATGAAGACATTTGAAATTCAATAAAGAAAACAATATTTTCCTGTATAAATCTCTGTTTTTCATTGTGTACGGAGTTATACGGACCCTAATGGCAAAATGAACTTGATAGGAAGTTGGAGAATTGTGTTATCTTTCATTTGAGTCCAGTTAGAGGTTCTGAGGTGGAGTATTGAGTGAGAAATCCTGTCACAGTCACCTACAGGTCGAGAATTTGGCAAAAACCAAGGTTTCAACTCTCTCTCCATATCTCGAGATGTAACCATGAGAAAATTCTAATTCCAGGTTAATTGGAGGTTGGAGAGTGTACTTTATAATGCATTTGGTTTTAGAGTGGGAGGTTGCAGTTTTGGAGAGATATGCATGAAACCCTAGCCAGGCATTTGAATGTGACTGGTAGAGAAGCATAGGCTAAATGCTTGCAGACCCCATAACTTTCGATGGGTATTGTTTCAAGACCCAAGAATGGAGGATTGATGTTCTTTCATGTGCCCCAAGGTGTTCCAAGTGTTGGATTGGCGAAGTCCAAGGTTTGAAGGGTACTTACTTCTTTAGGTGCCCTAGTTAGCCCTTCCAAGCCAAGGTGAGGGTTTCCAAGTTGGAGGAGTTGTTCAAGGTTTCAACACCTGTCCTTTTGGGCGAATTGCTGTCCCAACTAGTACTCTCTAAATATCCATTCACTTTTCTAGGTCCTTTGAAAGATTTGGAAGTAAAAGTAGAAAAGGTGCTCAAAAGGGCTACTAGGAAACCAGTGCATTCTAGGCCCTTGTGGTGTTGGCGAACTAGGAACCAAGGAGTCAGTATTGGTTGTGTTGGTGAGTGTCAAGGAAGTCAATTTGGCATGTTGGATAGATCCTGAGACTTAGGAATTGATTGGAGAACCATTAAGCAAGGAGATTGGACCGAAAACACTTAGGAAATGGGGAAGAATCAACACAAGAAGATGTGTATGATGGAATGCAACTCTGAAGGGGTTATGGGGGATTCTTTGTGAAGAGTTGGAGAGTTTGAAGGAAGGCACTTGAAGGTGTGGAGCTTTGGCCTGAGGTATCCCACAACAAAGGGATAGAAGACTTGATTTAGTCAAGTGAAGACTTGAATGGATTCAAGCAGGTTAGGAGGTTGGGAGCTTTGCATCATCTTGCAACAATTTTTAAATTATGATGGCCAACAAGACTACCAGGTTTTGTGGTGGCAAGTGTGATAAAGTCAAACACACTATGGGGCACTATAATTGGCCTTTTACATGTATGATCCTGCTGATGTGAGTTTTATTCCACTACAACATGCAGAATCAAACACTTAATGTTTCAAAGAGAAATACCAAATACTCAATCCTCTCTTGAATAAGGGCAATCCTTATGCTAAGGTTGCAAAGTAAGATGACAAGGTGACTTCAAGGTTTCTTCAACTGTGGACACTCGCTCAGTGAAATAATGTGATTTGCTAGTAATCACTAAGGGGACTCTTTGTGAGTTCTTCACCCCATCACCTGAATCATTGGGGACCCCCCTTTCGCAACCTTCTTGGTGGTAAGAAGTGAGTTTGCAATCTTATGGCTAAGTATGAATTCCTTGGGCAAACTTTGTGTTTCTTCCTCTATTCCTTAGGCTAGCAAGATTTGTGCTTGCATGGGACATGCCTTATCCTATGTACCTCTGATTTCCGCCCTTGGTCTTGAAATACAGATTGATGACAATGAGAAGAGGGAGGTAAGTTTGTGATTGTGGCGTCAAGGGCAAGTTTTGAACAAGTTTTATGCAAGAGTGACATGGGCGAAATTTGACCACTCATGGGACATGTCCTTGTCCCATGCACCCAGATTTTCGCCCCCTTTGTGGGTAGTTAAACAAGAGTAATCACCAAGTGTTGGGGGTGGAGATGAAGTGCACTCACCTTAGTAGGTAGAATGGGCATTCGAAGAAGATGTAATGGAGGATTTTCCAAAGGCTTGGCATGGAAGAGTTGGAAGTCTTGATGACTTTGGAGCATGAAATAGAGGTCTGTCGCATGACTGGTCGGAATCCAACCAGTCATAGGACACAAATTTGTCCTATAGACTTTAAATTTCCGCCCTTACTTTGAGTTTGAAGAAGAGATCCTTGGGCAATGGCGAGATATTTGAACAAATTTTTGAGTCAATTCGAGGTTAAGGGAAGCGAGTTTTGATATGTTCTCCATGGGTGGAATTGTCCCATCCATAGGATATTTCCGCCATGAATTCTAGACTCCCACTTCTTCCCCCTCCCAAGCACTTGTTGCCATCAAATCGTGTGGAAGATGGAGTATGCATTCGAGGAAAGGTAAGTTGAACGTTGGTGATCACTTGGCATAGCGAGATTGAACTTTAAACATGTTTTGTTTACAAAGTTGGAGTTGTCCCATGACTGGTCAAAATCCGACCAGTCATAGGACACGAATTTGTCCTGAGGGAGGATTTTCGCTCCTTCATGGGCTTTGAGATCAAATACTTGATGCATGGCGAAAGTTATTGGGTAGTTCTAGGTGGTTTCAGTCCTTGGGAGATAAGTTTCATGCATGGTCTCCTTGGGCAGAATTGTCCCATCCATAGGACAATTCCGCCATTGTATCCTTGGCTCAATTTTCCCTCCTCTTTGGCCTCGAAAACTTTAAATAGTCGGCCCCCATCACAAGTACATTCCCCTAAAAAGCAACACAAAATTAAATGAAACAAGTCGGCTTTGAGGTGAGTTTTAATTGTTCTTTTCATTCTCCAATGCAATGCAAGTCGGCCTTCTAGGAGAGGAGTTCAAAACATATACAAGGAAGGGAGATTTCATTCATTTGCACACCAAATAGCATGCGAATTTCTCCCAGCAGCAATGCAGTTCGAACAAGAAAATCAGACATAGGGAGTGTTCTCAAGTCCATCTCTCTAGCATTTCAAGTGGAGGGATAGGTTGGCATGATTTTCTAAACAAGGAGCAGAGATGGTATTCACTTGAAGGATCAAACTCTCAGAATTTACTTAAGGAAAGCTCCAGGCTTGTACAAGGTCTGATTTTCTTTCAAAGTCAAACAGCGAAGGAGGAGGTGATAGGATATTCAATGCTTCGATTCTCCCATCCTTTTCCACATTAAGATCTCAGCTTTTTGCAAACATTAAAGATGTTAAAATTATAAATCAGAATTTTGTTTTGTCATAATCTAAGAGCAAGTAATGATAATTGTTTTGGCTAATGAATTGAGTTGTTTGGAATCTCATGATCTTCCAAGGATAGCCATGGTAGAGAAATGTGTGGAAATCTGGAAATGAAATCATGTTTAAAAGTTTAAATCCAACTTCATTGGGTTCATTCAAAGAATTCAATTCCTATTCTCAGATTTATGGCATCTTGAGCAAGGATAAGTAAGACATGTTTGCTTGATATTTTGCAGGCTAAGGGAGACGTTCGAAACTCCAAGTGGAGGCCCAAGACTTCATGCTCGAGGACTTCAAATGAGAAAGGAAGGGCGACCAAAGCGAAAGGTGGATATGAAGGAGAAAGGGGTGAATGAAAATCTTGGAACTCTTGGCAACAAAATCATGGAATAACTTAGAAGATGAAAGCAAGGATGGTATGCATGTCCTCTATTATCATGCCAACAAGTGGGAAGAAAGTTCACACCAAGTTACCAAAGGACAAGACATCAAGGCTATTCAAATTGAGATCAAGCTAGGATTCAAGGTTGAGATCAAAGGGACAAGTCCAATCACTTGAAGGCATTTCCAAGTACAATCAAGTTCAAATCAGATCGGGTGCAAGTTCAAGGATGCCAATCCAAATTATGCCATGAGAAAATTTCCAAGAGTGAAAGCTGGAAGGATTGAGAAGATGAAGCAATTTGGGAATATGTCATCCCATTTATCTTCAAGGAGTTGATAGTTTTGGAAGAGTTAATCAAAGTTAGAAATGTTGAGCGTCAAGAGATATTTTCTCTTCACAATCAAAGCCTACAGGATAAAGATGATGAGGTGGCAATTGGGGATTGTCTTCTCCAATTAGAAAAATTCCAGATTTCAAGCACAAGCAATTGTTAAGGAATTATGATCTGAAGATAAAACTGAAATGTTGTAGTAGAATACAATTGCCTTGTTAATTGATTGATTCTACAAAACAAATGACTTTATATATTGAATCCAAAAGATGTGAGTATGAAAAGACATGACTCATCATATTGATGAGTCATGACTGTTCATACTAACATATTGTATAGTATGTAATTATCGTTTTATGCACATATTAAACCACATAATAAAACTGCATAACCAAGCGCATATAATAGCCGACTGTTTTATTAGTGTCGGCAGTCATGATATTATCGTGACTGTTATATACTAACAGTCACGATAGTATCGTGACTGTTAATATATAACAGTCACTATACTAATGCATGTCGATAATGTAATCGACTATTAAGTCGACCGATTCAATAATGTCATTTCATAATTTAATTTATATTATTATATATATATATATATATATGATTTTCACTCATGAATATATTAATATATATTATATCTTTAATTTAATATATATTCAATTATTATATTATATTATATATACACACACACACACACACACATATATATTTTACGATTGTCTCGTCGTTTTATTAAACACGAACGAACAATACTTTAACACTCCCTATTGAGAGAGAGTTTAATAGTTTTGTAGAATTTTTATATATCATGACATCTGGCCCAATCCAGGACACATGAAGGTGTCAATCATGATGAGTTATTACACAGTGATAATTTAAGCGTTAAGATGTCCGGTCCTATCCGGGACAAACCCTTACGGGAGTCGATCTTGAAGCCTGGTT
>MU226275.1:78287-96893 GCA_018584345.1 Thuja plicata | reverse complement strand
CAAATTAGTTTACAAAAAGATTAATTAATGAAGTTACTAACTTAGTAAGTTACAAATTAATAATGAGAGACTTCAATCAAGAATAATTAAAAATTATAGTTTTGAAGTTACCTTCACAATCTCAGAACCCTTTTGCAAAAAATTGTTGTCAAAGACTATTTGCGCGACAGCCTCTCCTTCAGCCTTCTTTGAATAATTTGAGTCAAGCCATCGTTGACTCACAAATATTTGTTTCAAAGAAGCCAATGTACCAAGAATGATTTGTAATGTCAAGAAAATTGTTGCAAACCTTGTGGCAGCAGGTCTGACCAAATCTCTCCCATTAGTGTGCTCTCTCATCAAACTCAAAACCCAAGGGTGATACTAGATATACTTTGTGATCCGTCTTGCATCTTCCACAATTTGAGTCACCCAATCAAGTTTTCCTATGTCCTCCAAAAGAAGGTCAAAGACATGTGCTGCACAAGGTGTCCAAAAAATACTGGGGTGCCTCTCTTGGAGGATTCTACCTGGCATATTAGTAAAAAGAATCAATATTTAGTTTCCATATTTCACATCAAAACTAAATTAAATATCACTTATTAATATTTAATCATATGTAACATAAAATTACCTACTGACACATATGCTGCCGCATTATCTGTGATGATTTGCACCACATTCTTTACTCCCACCTCCATGACAACATTTTTCAACGTTAATGCCAATGTTTGCGCATTTTTTATCTTGTTGGAGGCATCAACCAATTTCCAAAACACCACATTGTCCTTGCAAGCAACCAAAAAATTAATAATGGTTAGGTTTTTTCCATCTATCCACCCATCAGAAAGAATGGTGCACCCAAATTTACTCCATTCTTTTTTTGGTCCTCCACCACTAATCTTGCCCTATCAACAACATTTACGAGCAATCTACAAAATCAAAGTGAAATCAAGTCTTAGTTAACAATTTTGATTTAATAAACAAGAAAAAACAATTAAAATTTAAAAATGAAATCAAGTGGATTATGATTATTTACTAACCTCTCACTCAAATTGGTGCGAGTAGGGCTCTTGTACCCTTTTCCTGAAACTGTCATTGTGGTCACCACATTGAGCCAATAGGAACTATCAACACACGCAATGCGATGTTGTTTAAATAGAAAAAATCAGCAACCACAATATCTGTTTGCTCATGTACCTCCTTGTTCCATCCAGTGGCCTCTAATGATGGTTGTGCTTCAGGTGTGTTCCTGTGCACAAAATAACTGCCTATCCCTGATGCTGATGGTGTTGAAGAAGAATGCACTCTACTAGAGGAAGCAGAAGCAGAAGCAGTAAAAGAGGAGGCACCCTGTTTGTGGATGCGCGGGGCACGAAAAGAGCCTACTATGTTCTCAAGTGCTGCTTATTCTTCTTCCATGTCAATAGTAGCACCTTGAGTTTCAGCTATGGCTGCCCTCACAGCTAATCTTTTCCTCTCCCTATGCAATTTTTTCTCTTACCCGGCTGCAAGTATGGAATTGACAAATTTTTTTATCTCTTCCGTATTTTTCTCACATGGATTAGCATCATGCCTCCTAATGCCTGCAAGGTGGTATTTGAGGCGGTTTATGCCTCTAGAAATTACTCTCACAGTTTATGCAAATCACCTGCCGAGGCTCATCTGGTGCTTCATAAGCATACCTCCATGTTTTATTTCTAGTATTTTTAGGCCGGGTGCCTATATATCCAGAAGGGCATGGTGTAAGTGGCCACACTTCCTGTGAACTTGCCATGTTGATTTAATGGTTAACACTTAACTGCTGCCCTACACATACAAAATAAAACACAAAATAAATATTTTAGTTAAACAATTAAATTATTAAACAAAGTTGGAAACTATCTAAATTAGTTTCAACTTTAAAACTTTCAATATTTTTAGTCTTTTAGAGTAGTCTACACATCATTCAAATTTCAAACTTTCAAAGTTTGAAAAAAGCTAAAACAAGCAAGGGTTTAAAAAAATAGTGATAAATAGTGATAGATTCAACAAAACATGTAAAAATTAGTGTTCAATCTTCTAATAATACAAAATCATTTCTAACTACTTAGGAATGATTTTGTATTCATTTAGAAACAACAAAAAAAGAATATAATGTTTTTAAAAAATAAAAAAACAAATTCAGCAAACCCACCTGTGAATGTGATTTTTCTTGAAAAATCGGTTGAAATCCACCTTCAATCTGCTCAAATCCGTCTCCAATACGATTCAATCACCTAGCAAGGGCTCAAAGAGCAAAAACTTCTCACTCTCCCCCAAGAACAACAACAACAAACAAAAAATGAAAACAAAAATGACATTTTCTGCCTTTAGCAGCGCCCAGAAAAATGCGGGTGAGTTTTTATCAAAAACTCGCCGAGTTTTATTGAAAAACTTGGCGAGCGAGTTTTTCCTTGTTTAACTCGCGAGGTTCAAAAACTCAGCGAGTCTTGATTATTAGCAACAATTCTCAAAACAACCTCTCTTACAAATGAGAGGGGTGAGGGTTTATATAGGAGCCCCAATTACAATGAATGACCAGGATTGATTTGAAACCAATGGCCAAGATTAAACAGTTACAAACTCTAATTAGGGCAACCAAAAGTAGTCAATAGAAATGAAGCACCACAAAATGAGCCAATGAGAAAATTCAAAGACTTGAGGACCAATAGGAAGCAAGGGAGCCGCCTAGTCATCATACAACTCATATGTCAAGATATAAACTCCCTTTTTCTTCTACCTTTTTGCAAAATTAATGAACCTAGCCAAAATTGCACTAAGTTCCTCCATGTCAATACTGGGAAGGCCATCATTTTCAATATCCATAACATCCAACTTTTCCATTCAAGTGCCCAATGTACTATCCCAATTTGAAGTGTCGTATATCATAAATAGGAACCATAAGTGAGAGGAAACCACTTAAGTGACTCTTCTCAAGAGAGTCTATGCCACTAAAATAAACTGACTCCATTCTTGCCTTCAACATATCCAAATCCAACTCACAAGAAGCATCCAAATCAAGATCGAGCAAGTCCTTGATTACAATAAGGATCTTTGCACGTATCCCCAAGATAGGATCCTCAATACCCTCATACTGGGCGCGCTCAAGCTCATATGTAGTCCTCCTAGCGACTAATGAGAGATACCAATGATTAAAGGCATAAACACTCCCTCTATCAATAACTCCTTGTGTCAGGATTGCTGTGGGAATAGGCCTTAGAGCCTTGAGACGAGGAATGACCTTGTGTTTGATGGGCTGAAATTCCTTCCACAACTCCTCTAGTCCCTGCATTTTGTCTATAAGCAATGTGGTCTTTTCATATACTCGAACCATCCCTGCAAGAAAATCCTCTGCCTGTCTCCTGATATCACTTGCCCATTCCTTAATTATGTCGCAAGCACAATGTGAACTCTGAGAAGTGGGAACATATGGGATAAGCGTTGTGTTCTCATGCCTTGATGGATTCACATATTTGTTTATGATCTCCTTCATCATCAAATTCTCCATTTCTAGCTCATCCGTTTCCTTTACCAACTTATTCATTCTTTCTTCTATAGCATCTGCATTGCCTCTCAATTTCTGAAACTCTTGATCCTTAGTTGTTGGGCCAATATCGAATGAGGAGATATGGTAATCATTAGGAGTAATCTCATCCTCATTTGTATCTTTCATTGGAATAGCCAAATGCACAGTGCGAGAGCCTGTCTCATCCTTGGTAGTCCTATGAATTTTCCTTGCTGGTTTAGGCTCTTTGGCTCTCTCAATCTTACTTAGGAATGTATCAATATCATCTATAGGGATAACCTCCTCTACTCTCCTTTTTTTCATGTTAGTAAGGATATAAAGACTTTAAGAAAAATATTAAATTCAGATCATGAAAATGCTTGGATTTATCCATGGATTAGGTGACAAACTCCATACTTGGTTTTAATGAACTAATCCATGGAAAGGAACAATCGAAAAGCAAGCAAGAATACCAAGGCACCAAGGATCCTTTAATGCTTAGACAAACTTATGAATTCTGTTTTTCTAACCAGTCATGATAACATCTTCAAATCAGTCCCACTAACTTGTCAAATTAACTCCAAATCATGACCTAGGACTCCCACCTGACCTCGGAAACAAGCAACTATCCAATCATGGCAGCGAACAAGTTACTTGGGAAGTTCAAACTTCTGAAGACAAGTCTGCAATTTCATTTTAATCACTATTAAGATGATCTCAGCATTCCAAATTAAGCAAATTCCACGTCTGGGAACTCATTGGTGAGCAATGAACAAGACGACCAAACATTAAATTCAAATTCATGATCAAAACTAACCAAAAATTTTCTGAGGACAAGTTTGAAAATGAGTTGTAATTGATCCAAACCATGCTCGAAATCTATGCACAATAATTGAAATGAGGGTTTGGAACCTAAGTTTGTATTTTACCCATGCGTTAGAACAAAGATCCATCACTTAATAATAAAATCAGACCCTAGCAAAGTTCTGAATTTCTGAAGACAATGGATGGATAGGTCTGAAAATCATTCAAACTCTAGTCCTAACACCAATCCAAATAGGATTCAATCAGCACTTATGACTTTAATGAAAGCATGAACAAGTTTAGCTTGGAAAAAACCTTTGTCAAAATTCTGATTTTCTGAATACATGCCTGCAACTTACCTTATTCTGGATGAATTCAGCCTTCAAACTTAACAATTTGTGCACAAAATGACCTCTTGAGGACCAAGCAACAACTTCCCCAATGGTTGGATGAAGGGGCAATTTACAATTTTTTTTTGCCAAAATCGTCCCATTCAAGGACGCTTCAGAATTTGGTCCGAGGACAAGTGTGTTTCAGACCTTAGAATGGCTTCAAATGATGCTTGGAATGATGCCAAAAGGTCTGCATTATAGTTAGGATCAGATTACAATCAAAATACAACCTAGATTTTGACAAGAAAAAAGTGATTTTAATAGTTGTCCTCAGAAATTTGCTCATTACTCACTCACCTTGTCCTCCCAATGACTGATAATGGTTGCAAATGGTTGGTTATAAGTCAAGGAAGACTCAAAAAACAAGTTTGGGCTGACTTGGGGGCTCAATGATTTTATATTAATTTTCCAGTGTAACACCGGCGCGGGGGGACGTCGGGACGGGGAAACATCGGGAAGAGTTTCCGGGACGGGGGGAGAAAGGGCCTCAATTTCGTGACGGCGAGGGGAGGACGATGGCACGGCCAGGGGGTGGGGAAGGGGGGGGGTGTTGCATACTAAACNGGGGGGGGGGGGGGGTGTTGCATACTAAACATATTACATATAGAACTTGAAACACTAGTTATGAAATGATGTTTTTGTATAACATACCAAATTGAAATACTTGAATATAGCAAAATTGCAACATGAACCAGAACCATTGAACATTCAACATAGTAACATAGTACATACCCAATAGTAACTTTTAAAAATCAAAATTCAAATAGAAATTCAAGTATCCGTCCCGCCGGCGGCGTGGTTGCGGAATGGTGAAGGTGGGTACTTGGGTACTCCAAGAACCCGGTGCGGGGACGTCCCAGGGGCGGGTACTTCGAGGTTTTGGTGGGGGTGCGAGTCCCCTGGAATTTTCTAAAAATCGCCCCTGTTTTGAAAAGTTTGCAGACTTGGGTCTGAAAATAGTGTCTTCAGACTTTAGAATGGTTGCAAAATGATCCCAAAATGATGCCCAAAGGTCTGAAATAAATTATAGATCAGTTTGGACATCAAAGAACAAAGTCAAAGTCATGTGTAAAATTCTGATTTTCCGAGGTAGTTTTCAGATTTTTGTTCATTACTCCTTACCTCGGCCCTTCCAATGTCCGAAAATGATTGGAAATGACTAACAATGGACAAGAGAAGACTCGACAATCATCATTGGGCAGCCTTGGCTCATAAATTATTTTCCATGAATTTCTAAAAAAAACGAACCATAAGAGTGTTTTCAGAATTTTTGGTCTGAAAATACCTTGCTTTCAGCCCTCTAATGACTTCCATAAACTCAGAAAATATCATCTTTCAGCCTTCCTTCAATCACTTGCATCACTTGAACTTGCCATTTTTACTTCTCCAAGATTGGGTTGTCTTCAACTTAGCCTTCTTGCTTCAGATTTTCAGTCACTTAGCAATTGCCTTTATAAATCCTTTGATTTTTTCTCTTGGTTGATGGCCTTATAAAGGACTTTGGGTTGTTGCTTTACCACTCACAAGCAGTGTGGGATAAAAGATTAATGGCCTTCTAGAAGTTTCTAATTTTACTTTATTAATTTTCTCATATTTTAATTAATTATTAAAATAATGCTCTCATGGGGAAGATCGATCCATGCTAGGATCCATTAAATTTGACTAAGTGTCAAATTGTTACCCAA
Source organism: Thuja plicata (assembly GCA_018584345.1). NCBI lineage: Eukaryota > Viridiplantae > Streptophyta > Pinopsida > Cupressales > Cupressaceae > Thuja > Thuja plicata. The sequence continues at coordinate 90,507 of MU226275.1, read as the reverse complement.
ACATACCCTCTAAACATAGATCCTTTCATTCCTAGTGGGGAAAATTGACTTGGGTAGGGATAGAATATGTTTCCCACACTTCGGAATTTCTTTGGCATATTTGCTCACAAAGGGGAAATTCGACCCATGTGTGGACAATTTCCACACTTAGATAAATTTTCAAGTTCATTACTACTCTTAGGGAAAATCTACCCGTCTGGACAACTTCCAGACTTACAAAAAATTTCAAGTATCCAATCTCTCTCTTAGGGGAAAGTCGACCCATGTTTGGACACTTTCTAGACTGAATTTCTTTTTAAACATTCGATCCTCAGTTCAAGTGGAAAATCAACCCTTGTCTGGACACTTTCCAGACTTAGAAATTTTTTAACATTCCATGCTCAGTTCAAGGGGAAAATCGACCCTTCTCTGGACACTTTCCAGACTTAGAATTTTTTTAACATTCCATCTAGAGTGGTGGAAATTCATAGCATGCTTGGGTTTTGGCCTCAACACTTACAAATTTTTTCACGAAAATGCCAAAATATGAAGGGAAATTCATGTATAGTCTAGATTTTGATCAAAATATGAAGGGGAATTCATGTATAGTCTGGATTTTGATCAAAATATGAAGAGAAATTCATGTATAGTCCGGATTTTGATCAAAATATGAAGGGAAATTCATGTATAGTTCGGATTTTATGTATTTTTATAAAGAAAAATTGATTTTCCTTAGGATTTTGGCCATCTTGAACGTAAAAAATCAATTTTTATAAGGATTTTAAGGCCCTTATGCATGGAAAATGCCCTTATATGGAATTTTGGACTAATTGACTAGCTAGAATTTAAATACACTTTGGATTTTACGTCCAACCCATTATAACATGATCTTGACAAACTTTAATTTAAACTTTCCCACTCAAGATTGCAACTTGGCCACTTTATTTCTATACCATCCCTTAGTCTCCTAAAGCTCCGAATTACCAAACTCGCTGCAAAAACCTAACTAACCTAACGACTACAATCGAAAAGAGGGAGTCCCCATTTGCAATGGGGTGATGGTGTGAAAAGGTTACAACAGATCCTTACTTGGTGGTTGCAGATATGGTGTTGGCAGTGTAATGACTGTAATCATTAGGGTCACTCGTGGTTTTTCCTAATTTGGATGAAGTTTAGTCAATAGAGAAAGGAATATAATTTATAAGGTATGAAGGATGGCAACATTCAATTGGTCAATGCTCACTGCATTGAGAAGTTACTAAAGAAAAGGATGTTTTAGATTTATTGCATAATTCCACTCTATGGAAACTCCAACTCCTTTGCGTCCTCTGAATTTGTAGGGGATATTAGATTATACTAGCCAATTTTTTGAGGAACCTGAAGGAGTTCCTCCCTCATGGTCCCATGACCATGCCATTTCCTTAATTGCCAACAATCAACTTCCAAACATTTGGCCCTATCACTATCCTTTTGAACAAAAGAATGAAATTGAGAAAATGGTTAAGGAGGTAATGTAGGAAGGTGTCAATTAGACATGGTACAAATCCTTGTTTGCCTCTTGTGATGGTTCCTAAGAAAGATTGCTGATTGGGAAGTGAATTTTTGGTTTTGATATGTGTGGAAATGAGATCCTAGCGTAGGAATGTAAACTTAATGTCAAATCTCCATATCATATCATTGGAATCACAAATAGGTTTAGCTACAATCCTAACAAGAGAGCTGAACTCTCAGCTCTAGGTTTTATGATAATTTAGATGCAATGGAGTTTGAGATTGTCAAGTGTGTGCGAATGGATTAGGTTAAATGATACCAAACTAATGATTTTCAGTAATAACAGTGAAATGCAGAACATAATTCCAACATAGTAGCTTAGATCCAGAAAGAGGGGTTAGAGGAACCTGTAGTTGCAGTTTGAGCCTAAAAATGCTAGACACCACTGGAGGGCCCTCCAATCTTAGGGTGTTTGTGTTAGTGGTAAATTCTAGATTCTTGATACAAGGTCTTATAGGTCTGTCTCTTTGAAATTTAGCCGAAAAGTGCCAGACATGGTTAGAGGACGCACTAGTCTAGATCTTCCCGCTAGTTTGAAATATGGGGTTGTTTGTCATTGTCTTCTTTGCACTCTTGTAACCCTTTTTGCTGTCAGATCTAAACCCTAATAAATGAAAATGAGGAAAAATGGCTGTGTTGTATAGGGGCTTGCCTAAATCAAACCCCGTGTTGGTGTTCCCACCTCCACAACAACTATGATGATCTCAAAGAGAGCTTGCCCTTAGAAGCACAGAGGCTAAATTATAATTGAAATAATTATATCTTAAGGAATGGTAATGTGGTGATGCAATGCTTTTTAGACAAGTCCTCCAAGTGTTAATGCAATAACATGAAAACAAAACATAATCAACATGAAATCATACTTGGATGTGGGTTGTTGTAGCTTGCTGCTTGATATGCTGAATACTTAGATTTGAAGTGCTTGCTTGATATTGGAAACTCATCAAACCTGCTTAGACCTTATGAATGGTAAAAGATTGCTTTATATAGGGTTCACAAGGTATATTCGAATGTAGGCCAACAACCAACGGTCAAATGGTAAAATCAGGATAGGATCATGAATGCCGAAGGCGAACGCTTGCACAGGTTTGGATTTGGGTCCAGTTTAGAGGTACAAGGGCAACTCAAAAATGGATCGGCAAAAGGGGTGGTAGAATATTAGGATCTAGAACATAGGACATAGCCTCAAAATTAGCATATGATGACAATTGAGTTGTGGGTTCAACAATTAAATTATAGAGTAGGATAGGCCCCAAATAGGCTTGAGATGATTTGGAAGAAAGCACATTATTGTAGGGGCCCAAATAGAGTGTGAAGTAGTAAAGGGATACAATTTACTACATGATAGGAATAAAATAAATTCACCGTTGAGGACATGTTCCCTACTTTTATCATTGATGATTTGTTGGATGAACTCTTTGGGTCAATTTTTTTACACACTAAATATCACCAAATTTGAGTCAAGGGAGAGGATCTCCTAAAACGGCATTTGATGCACAAGTTCACTATGAATTCTTGGTGATGCCCTGTCACTTGACTATTACTTCCACTTCCTTTTTGAGTTCAAAGAAATAGGTTTTCAAGGTAGCCTTCACAAATTCATCTTGATTTTTTTTAAAGACATTCTCCTTTATAGTCATGTTGGGCTGATCTTCCTTGTTATATGGAGATTGCCCTCAAGATTTTGAAGGATCATGCCCTTTTCTCCAAGTGCTAGTGCGTCTTCGTGTAGGGAGTGCATGTGGATTTGCAAAAGTTTAGAGGCAAACATGAGTGGTCTGGGTTTGAGGGGTTTCTTAGGCCCGAGTAGATACTATCACAAGTTTGTGTAGACCTATGGTAGAATTATAGGACCTTTCATTTCACTGCTAAAAAATAATTCCTTTGTTTGGAATGTAGAAATCAATATGGCTTTCCATGCCATCAAAGCCATTATGTCTTCAACTCTAGTTTTGGCCATGCCTGATTTTTACAAACCATTTGTCTTAGAGTGTGATGCCTTGGGGACAAGTATGGGTGCCATTTGGTTGTAAGAGGGTCGACCACTTGTTTTCGCCAATAAGCGAGTGGTAGGGTGAAATCTCACTAAATCTTCCAATGAAAAGAGAATTGGCTATTCTACATGATGTTTAACAATGACATCTTTACATATTGGTCCACAAATTCCAAATCAAAATTGATCTTCACACCTTGAAATATTGTTTTTAGCAAACAACGTACTCCCCAGAACAAGAAAAGTGGATAACTAAGATGATAGGTTAGGTTTATGAGATCGTTATAAGAAAAACAATGAAAATTTTGTGATTTTGATGCACTTTCACAAATATGAAGATAAAGGTTTATTATTTTCTTTATTTGTTCCACTTGGATGGAAGATGCTAGTCATGAATTGGCAGCTAACCCCAAAATTTAGGATATCATTTGCTTGTTGGAATGAGATTCTCAGTCAATGTCAGGGTTTATATGGTAGGGAGTCTGGGGACAAGTATTGAAATATCATGATTGCACTTATTTATGTCAGAACTTGTCATGTTCCTTTCCAAAAATAGCTAATTTATGTTGAGTCCAATTATTCAAAAATAGATCAGGATGTATGGATAAACTGGGAAATAATGTCTTTTGTTGTAAATAGGCCAGATCAGATTTAATGTGAAATTAAAAAAGGATATTTTAAATGCATTAGAGGTCAAATCATTGGTGTGGGATTCAGAGGTGTTCATTTTGGCAGTTACTTAACCTTCCTGTGGTCCAATGACAAGTCAGGCAATGACAAATTTGATTGGGTAGTGAATGGACGTGTTGGACACTTTGAGAGCCAGTTACTAATCTTGTCATGCAAGCTTATCCTTCCTTTGGCGTGAGGTTTTGGACACCCAAATGCTGTATTTGAATGTGGTTTACATTTAAAGTATGTTTTGGCTTCATTTCACATATTCACTTTTGCGGTTTTGCTGTTATTCAAAGGTTAATGATCTGTGGAGAAGGAGGCTCAATAATGAGAGTTTTGAGGGGTTCCAAGTGAGCTAAGGGTGTGAGTCTGAGTTTCATCAAAGAGCAATGCCACTCAGAGTTTGCCACTGTGCAGATTGGTTCTAGTTTCACAGTTTCCTTCAGCAGTTTGTAAGGGTTTTGTTAGTAGTTTGTTATGAATAGTTGTGGGTTTTTGTTTCCAGTTTGACGTAGCATTTGAAAACAGCATGGTGATTGTATATCACTATTATTTAATGTATTAAACTGATATTTTCTCTGTTTCACGAAAAATAGTGTTGTTCGGTAGTGCCTGCCAGAACCATATTTTGGTTTTCAGATTTGAATATATGTTGCAGGAGTTATTTGCTGTGTATATCAGTTTGACAGTGAGCGGAAGATCATTTCTTTCTGCAAATCTAGTATTTCATAATATTTCAAGTTTTGTGTGGTTGTCACTTTCCAGTGTGTTATTTCGAGCATTTTCCTTTGGCAGTTTGGTGTAGTTTCAGATTGCTGGCAAAGATTTCATTCAAGAGTTTAAAACGATATCGGACTTGATCTAAATAATTTCCAAAGGATATTACAGTGGTATTAGAGCTGTGATCTTGCCAGCCTGAGGATTTAACTGAATTTATGCAGCCGAGTGAAAGGGAAAGAAAATATTTGCAACGTGAAAGGAATAAAGGACTTTGGGACAGGTTTTTCTCAGAAGAAATTGGAGTAGAAATTGTTGGAGATTCATACCAGAAATGACACAATACAAAGGACATATAACTCAAAACACAAGACACAATAGTTACCCTGGGAAAACCCTCCAACTTGAGGGGAAAAACCCAGCCACACCAAAATATTACTTTATTGAATAATAATAGTAGTCTGAATACAATACTCACAAGCTGTAACAACAATAAATCCTTCAGTGAGTCTGCAAACACTTAACAATAGACCTGCAATACATATACTTCATACAAAATAGTCTGATAACTACAATAGATGCTACACATCCGATAATCACAGAAGGAACACCAACAATTATCTCATAAATGAACACCTGCAGAAATCCCTGAATGTAATCGATGCTAAATAACAATTACAGTTTCAGAAACAATAATAACTCTATATCTGTCACCGAACACGCACAACAAAATACGATGCCCGACTCCACATCACCTTTGCACAAAACTATTAACTCTTTATATTCTGATTACCATTGTACATAGAGAAACTGCCGTGTCTCTTCAAAGACGTGACTCTACATCATTCTTGGACCGTTCATTTACAGGTGGCAGACTCTTCGAATTTCTTGAAATGTCCATCTATGAATGAGAGTCTCTTCATAGTCTTAAACGTCCATCTTCAATAGAAAAATAATCGCATATTACAAAGACAACCATCGCAGGCATAAAAGATAACTCCTATAGCTACAAGGCGCCAACACTCCCTCTTAGCAAAGGAGATATCTTTGCAAATACTCATTTCATGGAATCTCTCCACATGACACTCACGATGGCTACACCCATTTGTGAGAAAACAAGAAAAATTTATCACGGAATCTCTCAACGTGATAACATCATGGAATCACTCAACATGACGTCCACTATTGCTACTCCCATGTGTGGAAAGAAACATATACACAAACTCACATCACAGAGTCACTCAATGTGATGTCGTCATGGAATCTCTCAACATGACGTCCACCATGGCTACTCCCATTTGTGGAAAGAAGCATATACACAAGTGCCCATCACGAAATTACTCAACGTGATGTCGTCATGGAATTTCTCAACATGACATCCATCATGGCTACTCCCATGTGTGGAAAAACATCTTTCAAGGGCTGTCTCAGAGAAATATGTATTACAAGGGCTTTCACCTCATATTTTTCTCACAGTGTAATGTACATTACAACAAATCTTCATGATGATGTGACTCCCTTTGAAGCTCCAAGCACTTGCATTAACCTCTTGATCTCCTCGTTCAAGATTGCTTGCAATGCTTGCCTTAGAGGAACACTTTTTTCAACGCACCTTTGAAATTTCTGACATGCTAGAGTCTAGGACTGTCCTCCTTGACCTCATCCTAGATCACTTTATTTCGAATAAGTTTGCAAAGCTACCAATGTCAAATCAACATTGATTGAGCAATTCTGTTCTCTGCAGTTGAAGAGTTTTTCAAGGACTTTAGCACCTGACCTTGTAACATTGCAACCAACTTAGCTGACATCTTCACTTCTTCACAAAGCTCCCTCTTGATCCCTGCCTCAGAGATTGCAAAGAAATTCTCTAGAAGTGGACTCCCCTCTATTGATCTTAGAACCTTAATGCTCTCAACTTGTGCCTTGAATTCTTGGAATTTAGCTCCCTATGAATGTCATTTCCTCCTCTTACAAGAAACTGATCACAAGACAATCTGAATAGGTTCTTCTTTGAGAGCTGTCTCCAGTTATGTGTTGCCAACTCAGCCCTATGGCAACAAGCTGTGTCTTCATTCTTCAGCCTGCGTGACTTCCTCATAGGATGCATCAAGCTCTTCCTCTTTTGAATGCAATCTCTCATCATCCTTATGCTCCTCGGTCCGTCCTTGAAGCATTTTAGAGAGATTACTAATAGTTCATAGGATCAACCTATCGCGAAGGAAAATACCAATGCTAGAAGCATACATGATTCACTATTCTAATGTATGAATTAATAACTACATAAAAGATTCATGAACATTATTCAAGGGTATGAAATACTTATCTCTTTATTGTCTAATCTTCCTCACGATCCACCAATTGTCCTTTCCTGATAATTTTGACATGATTGTTCCCTGCAGCTCCCAGCCAGAAACAGAACAACATATACTCCTTCAAACTCCCACTCCTAGACAGAGGCATCAAGCTCAAAAATTGCATACATCTTTGACAGACGTCCTTGTGAGGGAATCCCCATGCCACACTCTACTATAAAGCTTTGAGGAGATGGAGAAACACACGCCCCTCAACTGTAGGCCTTTAGAGCCTCACCATTGCATTGCCTAAAATCTGTTTACCACCTGTTCACACAGCAGCTCAGATAACATTTAGCACAGCAATCTGTGACTTAGATACATTTAGCAGCAGCACACGGAAACACCATCAGAGAGTAGAAGTCTATCTTCAGTCCAATCAAAAGAGGAAATGCTAAGAAAGGGCCAGGCACAGAGGAGTTAATGCTGGCTCCTTTGCACTGATCAGATTTTGGCATCATTATAACCTCGGAATGGCATCCATTCTGAAATCTCAATGACAATACCCATATGAAAGGGACTCATAATTATACAGCCCAATCACCTCTCAGTATCCATGTTTTGGAATGATATTTGTTAATATTCCCAGCCGTTAACAAAATCTTCAGATTTAACACACCACTTCCAGCTTTCCACGATAAACGACACTCCAAAATATGGTTTGCAACTCACACACAATCACCAACATGTCTGCATCGAAATATTTATTTGTCTGTTGTCTCTGGTAGCTTAGAACAATGAATCACACCTGCCCCTGCCCACGAACAACACCATGCACACGGCAAATGAATGGAGCCTCCGTAAATTAAACTCATGGCATCAGATATCCAAATCTGGAGACCCTTGTACCAAAGCCACGTTTTGTAGAGGAGCACAGGCAACGATGGAAAACTGTGACCAAGAATGAGCAGCTGCTAATACGCCCAACATGAAATGCGCTGAATCAAAGTTCCAGACATTAGAAATATTTCTCACCAAACTTTACAATAGTCAGCCAATATTAATATCGGTCTCAATAATAATAATGCTGCTTCAGTCTTATTTAAAATATTTAACCTTCTACTAAAGTCTCCTGCAACAATAATCAAATATTTCTAGCATTAACAATAGCCCCCACTCTAATAGTAGACGTTGAAATATATCCTCGGAACTTAATACGATGTCCAATAATGTTTGATATGCTTTTTGTCAAGTCTTACCAAATATTTTTCTGATGAGTGTGCTTCCAACATATATTAATTCTCCTTTCAATTTATGCTCAAATATACACCAAATACCTTATTACTCCAGATTGGTCCCTAGAAGAAACTCTTCAATTTCGACATTTCCGTCTTCAGCGATTTCTCCAATGCAAAGCATTAGACAATTCATCAATTCAAAATAACATCTCAATCCTGCGTTTTCTTAAACCTGCTCTGATACCATGTTGGAGATTCATACCAGAAATGACACTATATATATATATACAAATGGAATTTATATTGATCAGATTCGATATGCTTAAATGAGAATGGATTGACTTTGGTAATAGTCGAATTCACTTAACATATTTAATGTGACTGTTTGACTTTGATAATGGTCGATACCATATGTTACAATAACTATAGTTATACGTAACACATGTAATAGTTGTTACTATATGAATCAATGTTAGTCGATATTGTTTATGAATTAAGGATGTGTTACGATAAGTATCAACCGATAGTTATACGTAACACATCGTATGTATTTCAAAGTGTCACGGTTTATGTTAAACGATAACTGCGATAGTTATGAACAGGTATGTCTATGTAGAGACATAACCCATCTCTCTAATATATATGTATAATCGTATGCTGGCTGTGGAAACACATCAAATCAGTATATGTTATTACCACTATACGTATTATATAATCTCTGCAATTATATTATTAAATGATTTCAGCATAAAGTTTATATATATGTCAATTTATGATAATTTTCTGTGAGCAACATAATTTATAAAGATCATTGTATTCTCTCTAGTAAGATCTCTATTCCTTAACATGGTATCAGAGCCTCTCTAGAGAAGAATTAATATAAGCTAAATTTTGAATTAAATATCAGACAGATTGTTAGAATATATAAAAAAAAGAGGGTAATCATGGTAAACAACATTAAGGTGGAGGACAGACTTAAAGGCGCTGCAAATTTCTTTTCATGGAAGATACAAATCATAACACTACTTCAAGAACTCGAATTAGATTCTTATGTTGAGGAGGATCTGAAGATGCCGGAAGATGAACTTGATAAGACAACTTGGAAAAGGCGTAACAACAAAGCTAAGAAAATCATAATCGATGTTGTTAAAGACCACATTCTCCCTTCCATAGCAAGACTAACGACTGCTTATGAAGTATTCAAAACTATTCAAGATACATATGAGATTAATAATGCAAGCAAATTACTTACACTCAAACATCTTATGAATTTAAAGATGGGGAAATTATCACGTTCTACTTCCTGAGAATTTTCGAATTTAGGATCAACTCTCTACAATTGGAAACAATGTTTGATGATATGGAGTTAACATTAATAGCTCTTAGAGGGTTACCTATCTCATGGGAATCCTTTATTCAATGCATAACTGGACGCCCCTCTCTACCTAAGTTTGATCAACTAAAGAATGATTGCACTCAAGAGGAATCTCGATCAATCTCAAGAGGGGAGGAGAAATGCAAGCACTACATACACATTCAAACAACAAAGGCAATAAAAGGAAGTTCAAACATAAGAAAGGAAATTATAACAATATCCACAAAACCAGAGATTTCTCCAAAGTGTAGTGCTATAAATGTGATAAATTTGGACATACGCACAGATTCTGTCCGGAAAGAAAGAAAGCCCAAGTTCCTAGCCTTGTCAAGTGAGTTTAACTCAAACAAGAACACTTGGATAATCAACAGTGAAGCATCACGACATATAACTGGATTTAGAGACCAATTTGAAATTCTCGAACGACATTCCTCTGAAGAAGTCACAATTGGAGACAATTCCACCTATCCAATGAAAGGAATTGGGACCTGCTCAATCCAATTAAAAATAGGGATAACCATACATTTAAAAGATGTTCTCTTTGTACCAGTCATAAAAAGGAACTTGGTCTCTATTGCAAGCCTAGCTGATCAAGGCTATTGTGTCACCTTCCAAGAAGATAAAGTGCTTCTATGGCCTAAAAACTCTAACATTAAAAATACTATTTCTATAGGGTATAGGGATGGAAGCCTATACAAATTGTGTAATACTCAAAATCTAGCATTATATCATGAAGTGTCAAACTCTAATGAACTCTGGCATAGAAGATTAGGACATCTTGGATTTAGTGCTCTACCTTCTACAAGGAAAATCACTACAAGTATACCTAATCTAAAATCTAATCATATCTGCACTTGTAAAGGATGTGCACTAGGAAAAAATATCAAAGGATCCTTCTCTCCTAGTGAACATAAATCAAAAGTTGTACTAGAACTTATTCACACAGATTTGTGTGGACCAATGTCAACTCTCTCACTAGGGGATTTTCGTATTATGTGACCATTGATGAATACTCTTGGAAAACCTGGATTTACTTCCTTAAACTCAAAGAATCAAATGAAGTGTTGCTAAAATTCAAAGAATTTAAGGCTTTAGTAGAAAACCAGACAGGAAAGAAAATAAAAACTCTAAGATCAGACAATGGAGGTGAATATACTTCTGAAAACTTTAAAGAATTCTGCATTTCTGTTGGGATTAAGAGGGAGTATACAGTACCGTATAACCCTCAACAGAATGGAGTAGCAGAAAGAAAAAATAGAACAATTATTGAAGCTGCCAAAGCCATGATGCATGATCAAAACCTACATACCTCATTTTGGGCCGAAGCCTCTAATACTGGCGTATACATCTAGAATAGATGTCCTCACTCAATCTTAGAAAACACCACACCTGAAGAGGCCTTTACAGGGATGAAACTCGATCTAAGTCATCTAAGAATATTTGGTTGTCTTGTGTATGTTCACATTCCTAAAGAGAAAAGAACCAAACTAGAACCTTCTGGAAAGAAAGGTATATTTGTTGGCTACAGTGAAACTACTAAAGGATACGGGGTCTACTTTCCAGGACAAAAATCTATTGAAATCAACAAAGATATCAAATTTGAAGAGGATGTTGCCTTTAAACTCTCTACACATGAGACGATGAATCAAATGAGAATCAAAGGGAGAATGTCATAGAAGATGATGCAAATTTCACAATTGAAAAACAGAGAGAAAATGCCATAGATGAAAACCACACAACTGAGAATTAGAGGGAGAATGCCATAGAAGATCATGAACACTCTTCATCTAACCCTGAAGATGTTGAAATTTTCAATAATAAGAAAAGGTTACTATGGGCAAGAAAAATGATTGAAGAAAATAATGTTGAACCTAATGAAGTATTTAGAGAAAGTAAGAGAACAAGAAACCAAAAGTGTTATCTTGCACTTATGACTGAGCTTACAAAAACTGAACCATCTAACGTTGAAGAGGCCTTAACGTGTCAAGCTTGGAAAGATGCAATGATCGAGGAATATCAATCCATCTTAAAAAATGATGTGTGGGAGGTAGTATCTAGACCTAAAGACAAATCAGTTGTCTCTTCAAAATGGTTATTCAAAGTCAAATATGCTTCAGATGGTAGTATTGAAAAACATAAAGCCAGAGTTGTTGCCAGAGTTTTTTTTCAAAAGGCCAGAATTGACTACAAAGAGACATTTGCTCCAGTTGCTCGATATACTTCTGTGAGAACTATTATCGCCATTGCAGCATCCAAAGGGTGGAAGATACATCAAATGGATGTGAAGACAACCTTTTTAAATGGTGTTATTGAAGAAGTATACATAGAACTGTTAAAATATTGTTTGTTCGTGTTTAATAAACGACATAACAATTATTATATATATATATATATATATATA
>MU226275.1:38780-51085 GCA_018584345.1 Thuja plicata | reverse complement strand
GCTAGTTTTGATACCCTAGCTGACAGGAAATAGACCGCGAGCTGAGGAAGTAGACCGCGGGCTGAGGAAGTAGACCCCGCGGGGTCATCTGTAGCACTCCACCGTAGCCGCCACCTTCACAGACTGCGCAACCACATCAATCAGTGGCGTTTCTACAGTTACAGGTCGCAGCATTCCCTTAGACAGGTGCACTAGCCCGTTATCTCCCTTTTTCCATATATGTAATGAAATAAATGGATTGTATGAATGCGGCATAGTTTGGTGACTGTGTGATTATTTTGTCTCGACTTCTTAATGCCAAAAAATCTATACCAGATTAGTTGAGTGTTTAATCTGCAAGTATTGTTTAATTATTCAAGTCTCCTGCAATCTAGTTAGGTGTAGAGACATTATTATCTGAAATTCATCTTTATTCTCTTATGTGAGAAGACTGATTTTTACACAAAAATAAGAATGTTGCACATCTCCACTAGAGAATTAGATCAAATTTCAAACTCGCAGTCAAAGTGAATAAATATTCAGATAGCCGGGAACAAATTTCAGTACAGGGAATATTACATTAATTGATTCAATAATGATTGAATTGAATTGAACTGATATGGTACAAGGTACAAGAATCTTACTTATAGAGGCAAGAACGGGAGCAGTTAACTATCCAAACGGGAAAAACTAAAAATTACCTTATAAAGAATATTTGCAGCAAATAAACACATACCAGAAAACAACAGCTTGAAAAATCCCATTTACTCCAACAGTATCTTTACAGCAAACAAACACATACTAGAAAACAATGGCTTGAAAAAATTGGGAATTCCCATTTCCTGTGATCCTTCCCTCTGGAAGTTTACAACAAGGCTAATAACTGGGTTAGAGCAGTTAATAGTGATGCCAAGTGGAGGGTACTTATATGTGCATTTGGTCAGGATATTGGACGTTGGCCATATATGCGGCCTAGATCCAGTGAATATGATTCCACTAGAGTTGTAGTTTATGGAATATGCAACTGCACAAATATTGTGACAAAGGATTGAAGGTTTGTCATCAATGTTCTATGTTTCTTTCAAACTTAAGAACAGATGCTATGCTTTAAGACTAAGATACCGGGTTCGCCCTTGGACCCCCCCGGATCAGGATTAGATCGAACCGGTCCGGTCCGCTTGTGGGTCTGGTCTGGGTCCGGTCCACACGGACCAAGTTCGAACCACCCAGCAATCAGTTCGGACCCAAGTGAACTTGCCGGAAAACGACAAACTTGTAACTGACTTTGCCGAATTTTTGCCAGCGGAAGGAGTTTAAGACGTTCTTTTTGGCAAAATTTATAAATTTTTGACATCCACGACCCAAATTTTTGACATCGCCAAACTTGGGCCCGCTGAAAAATAACTCTGCACACAAGGGGCGCTGCCCCTAGACCCTGTCTTGGGGGATTTGCTCCCAAACCCCCATTTAATAATTTGGGGTGGAAATTGTGCCAATAAAAGTGTGGAAAAATCAACCTTCGAGTCTTATTAGGCTCCATATAGAAGATGATGATGAAGAAAAGAATATCAATAAATTTTTAATCCATTAGTTGAACTTCAAACAATGATACTTGAACTAATGTTATGATTTAATTTTAATGTTTTGAATCTTTGATGTTGAACTTGAACTTGAAGTATATGATGGTATGATTACAAGTATTTTGTTGTTTAAATGTTTTTATGATACTATGTGACATTCTAATCTTAACTCATGCTTCTAGGTTGCATATATATATATATATATATATATATATATATTTGTACTAACAAACCCGAACCCAAACCCCTTTTCAAAATTTTGCCGTACCGGCGAACTGGTTCTTCGAACTCGAACCCGAACTCGAACCGGCATCCTAGCTTTAAGATGACAAAAATTATGCTCATATACTTAAGATGACCATAGAGTCTGCTAGCTCCTCTTTCTCCGTCATTTCTTCATCTTGTCCGCAGAAGAAAATACGATCCTGGCTTCTGCAGAATGGCTTTAGTTTTACACAATTAAATTTCAAAATATTTTTTCCACAGAACAGAGCTCAGTTTCATCTTTTTAATGTTCGTTATATGGATCAAGGTTTTCTTGAGTTGCCCTGACATATCTTCCCCCAAAACAAATATAAAACATCATTGAAAACATGTTTTTCACGTGTAAACTCCTCTACCAAGTCACTTATTGTAGCATATACTTCATCAATGTACCTCAATGACAGTAAAATTAGAGTTTTGAGGAAGCTGTGAGATACTGATTGGGAGACTTTGACCCCTTTGAGGTAGCACTATCCCAATTAAATGTGGCAGAAAATGTCTTACGTCACTTTTTGGAGAGTCTGGTGCAAATGTTTGTATCACCATTTTGCTTTTACTGGTAGAACAGTTTTCTGTCAACTGCTAGGCTATTCTCTTCTGCACAAAGGCTTTGTTGTAATGAAATCATCTGGTCTTTCCGTTCACCCTATGGTAACTATTTCAAATTCATAATCAGACCCACGAGTTTAATATTGCTTTATCCTACAAAGCTACGTTGCATTTTCATCTTTACTTTCACCCAAAGCTGCCTATGTACCCAAGATCAAAGACAGATTTAATTGCTTTTAGATTTCCACATCTTTGGAGATCTACCATAGAATTAAATTGACGAATGATAGAAGAAAAATTTAGAACATTAAATATAGAAGTGTAATTTTAGAACTTGAAATCACTGGAGGCAACAAACATTAGCAATACCCACCGAAGGCAGGATAAACTATCGATTATATGGTCAACAAATCTTGACTTCGTTTGAAAGCTCCAAACTATATCATTTGGCTAAATGTTGTATTTTTCAGTTGTGTAATGTGTGTAGAATGGCCAGATAAAAACATTTTGCTAGAAGTTTTGCCTTTGCAGAGGAATCTTAAATGACACTTGGATTCTTTCCCTGCTGCATTAAGGCAATTGCTATTTAGCAATTCACTGTACAAATGCACTGAAGTTATTGACATATTAGCTACTGCTTTAATGTAACGAAAGGAAACACACTTTTAAGCCCGCCCAAAAGAAAGCAGTTGATGCGGGGCTTGCATATTTACATCAAATACAGCATCCCTTCTAGTTTCCTAAAAGATAGGTGAGACTTGAAGCCTATGAAACATTTTGGCACTGCACTGATCCCATGAATTACTCCTTTTAGTGCCTTTATATATTTAAATAGAGGCTATCCAAACTTAAGTTCAAGTCACAAATTAATTAAACCGCATATAAACTATTTTAGAGAAAATATTAGTTCCGATCACAAAAAGAAAGTGTACCAAGAGGTTTCTGTTTTGTGGAACCAGAACACTTAAAAACAACATTAATGCTGAATATAATAGATTTTTTTCAATATTTTTAGAATTTTGTTAGCATGTAATTACTATTTAACAAAGGTAATGTATTATAGCCATCAATCTATATTATTTATTTGAACAAATAAACAAAAGTTCTTTTAATATTTTAGTAAATTTTAATTTATTTTCTTAAAATTGGAAAATAATAACATATTTTTTAAATTTAAATACGACCTTGAATTCTCCCATTTTATGTAAAGTTATTATCACTATTATATAATTCCCTTTAATTTGCATGGTCGTAATTAATATGTTTTTAACCCTAATAAGATTGACACATTATAAAAGACCACTTATACTACAAGAGATGTTTGTTGGTCAATATGACGGCCTAATATCTAATATATGTCAAAAAAGAATAGACCTTTTAAGTAAAGTGACACTATATAATACTATTTATGGAAGAGGCCATTCTTTGTTATATCTAAAATAGATTTCAAACACATCATACTCTTAATCTACTTGTACAATAACAATTGTGCCTTTTATATATACCTAATAACATAATGGAGGGGGGAAACCACTAAACCTATGTGGGATTCCTAATTACCTAATATATTTTATGATCCAATATAATTAAGGGATATGTGCCACATGTTGATTTCTTCATACACCTACATACAATATAATACTTCAATATTGATCTTTGGAGTGAAGTGCCTAGCCATAAAATCATTTGGGTGATAATCCATCTATAGATACAAGTCAAGCTCAAAAGTATCATGTTTGCGATGAAAATTTACTTGCTTATAATCCATAAAACTCACAAAGAATCATGAAAATCAAACCTTTTCATTAGTACCTTGATATTGTCTTTTGTAGCCAACCTTTAATAGGTGATCTTCATAGTGGTCTTAGCTTGATGGTTCCTAGATTCTATCCTCACTCTACACTTTGTTATAGCCATTCATTCTCTTCATCATAATAGCTCCTATTTTGCCACAAATATCGACCACCTTTATGATGCCACTAATTCTTGTAATTGCTTCTTGATTTCATGTAGATGCATAGGGATTGGTATGTTTTTTTTTTCATGTAGTATCATTCCTTGATTCTTTATCTCTTACAAAGATACAAATGTCTATATTATATTGACCGATTTTACCACTATAGACACATAAAAAATTTCATTAAATTGTCCTCTTCTTAATCTCAATTCTGCCATTAATTGGGTGGATTCATTATTTAATAATTCTACCTTCCATTATAATAGTCCTATCATTCATTATATCTATTATATTAATTATCTCATTAATCTATTAAATAATATATATTCCATTACCTTTAATCCATCAATTCTTTTAAATAAATATGTCATTCTCTGATTATTTAAATTAAAATATCTTAAATAAAAGCTTCTTACCACTTACCATTTCCCATTTCCCATCCCATCTATCTTATCTCCTGACCGCTTATCTTTCCTATACCACTAATCTCCCATTATCCCACATTCTCCTGGATATGGGATTCCCTCTCGAGGACATCTATTTAAGCACCCCACCTCTCATCCTTTTGACATCCATTGTTATTTGCATCTATTGTCATTTGCATTTAGTTTGAGAACTCATTTTAGCGATTTAGTGATCTTGGCTTTCTAGCTTATTTGCATTCTAGTTCTAGTTCAATCTTGCATTTGCATCCAATTTCTTTGATCATCTTTAAATCTCCATTCTTCATAGCTTCTCATGCATGTGCTTCTGAGAGCATTAGTATTTGAAAATGAGATCTTGATAGATAAGAGTGCAATGGAGTGAGGTTTTGGTTTCAAATGCATGTGTGTGTTTCATTTTTTATTTGCAGGCGTATTTGCGATAATGCCTCCATCATTGGATTTTGGAATGATATGAAAATATAGAACTCTATTTCCTCTATCCACAACCACAATAATGATATGTAAGTCTTCAGATTCTCCAAAGTATCTTCATTTTGTCCTTGATCTTTCTTCTAAAGTTGCTTGCCTTCACCCTTGTTGTTGGCCATAAAGGCCTATTCTAGACTTAGTGAATCATTGTAGCTACCAAAATGCTTCTTCCATATGTTTTGTTGCAAGAGTTTGTTGCGAACATCATCAAACTTTAGGTCAACTTTTGTGGACATGATGTAAAGTGTTTCTAGGAAATGCCTCATATGACCTGGTAAGCTTTTCAATGTTATTACCACCACATCTTCCATTATATGACTAATATTAGCTAATTGACCTTGAATGCCTTTGATCTTAATTAAAGGATCTTGTATAGACATCTCATCCATCACGACTATATATGACATTCTTTAGGAAGGGCATGCATTTATTTGACATCTCGTGCAACTCTTATAGGTGTTTCCAAATCACTGTTGAAGATTTTCTTGAAGGAATCTCCAGAATCATTTTATTTGTAATTTATAATTTAATGAGAATAAAAAATTAATAATTATGATTATCAAACTTGCCCTAGTCTTTTCACACAATTGTTAGCTTGGTGTCACTCTCAAGGTCAATTTCATCAAGTAACATGTATTTGAATATTGTGAGCATCTTTTGTTTCCGCGTGCTTAAAATTTTGCCAATGAATTGTGTTGACTAGAAAATAGTTTATAGACACCGATCTAGAGACACCTAATATCTAGCTGGAAAGAAATGTCCAAAGTTGGAGCTTAGAAAAATAGAATGTATTCTATGAATATTATGTAAGGGTCAAATCCCCGATTGCAGCTATAATAAATAGTAAAAATCTATTCACCAACAACAGAGATAGATAAGGGATAATTTAAGGAGATATGATATATATGACAATATAAGGAATTTAAGGAATACCTATTGGCATATGAGTATAATCAAATTGCAAATTATGATCTATTGTGTGTAAATGGTTTTTTTTTTTTAATGATTTTCAACTACTATAGGATCTAGAACATCCTTCCTTGTCTCCTTAACAGGATCGAGTCTAGGGAAAATACTATAGCAATAGAAAGCGTATGGGTGCAAAACTCTAGTCTATATCCCTCATATTTCTTGCTAACAATAGTTTAGTTTTCAGGACCCTCGTTAGTTTTGTTAAGGTATACCAGAAAAATTATCAAATTCTAAACCTATTATGAGATCAAGAAACAAACAATAAATGATGGGAAAGATATGATCAATCAAATTTATATCTTCTTGATGCCTAGCTTGTGAGATGGGCTTAGGGACCAAGGGGAGGGGAAATGGATTGGGAAAAAGTCTAGAGAGACCTTTGAAAGGATGTGACTATTGAGAAAAGTTATCAGATAACTGTCATGGGAAATAATAAAGGAATAATGCAATGCTAAATAAAAAAACATCCATGACCACATGAGTCAAACAAAATCTAAGATAAAGGAGCAAATTGATGAAGAAATAAATGAAAGAATGACCAACTCTAACATAGAAGAAAGAAGATAGAGGCAATTGATGAAAAGAGAGGACAGACATATAAGAAGAATGAAGATGATGACCAAATCATGGTTAGAGTGCACCGTTAGGGGTTTTATTGAGTGTGTCGATGTGGGTGTTGTTTAAAAGATATGGAAAGAAAGTAGGAAGAAGGAAAAATTACCAGAGAAGATAAGTTTGTTACTAAAATGAGTCAAGAAGTTGTCAAGTATTTTTTAGAAAATAATGCATATAATCAAGAATCCAAAAGTTTATCGATAGAGGAAAGTTGTAGCATAGAGGTTTCTACTTTGCTGGAACCTCTCACAAACCTTAAGCCAAAATCAGATTTAATTGACATATCAATTAAGCTAGATGACATTTTTAAAGAGATCCTTAACACTCCAACTAAAAGTCCTATCCAAATGATGATTATTTAGAGAAAATTGTTAATAATAGTATACGTAGGTTAAGAGCATAAGAAGAGAAAATGAAATAAGTTAATTTGAACTTGGGCAAAGAGATGCACCCATTAATTAATCCAATGTCATTTACTAACAAAAAGTACCTCTTTGAAGGTCTAAAAGTAGGAGAATTGTTATGAAAGTAGCACCATAACAAAGAGAAGATGAGTAAGAAAAGAAAAAAAGAGAAAAAGAAATTAGGTGAAAAATAAATTTTAATCGGATTTGTGAAGATAATGGTAGATAAAAAAAGCCCTAAAATAGTATAAGGAGGGAGAAAAATCAAATAACACTAAAATTGACAAAACAATTGGTATACAAACCTAATACAATACAAAATTTAGGACAAAGTCCTAGGATTATGGATAAACCATTCAAGATCCCTATTTTCACCAATGAAGCTATCGAATGTGTATTCCTTTTGGAGTCTATATGGGAAAATTTGGGAAAGCAAGAAAGAATTGGAATGGTACATAAGGAACTATCTTCAACATTCTGTCACCTAGGATGTAGTAAAAGGAGAATTCTTGGCATCAGTTGTTACCTCGGAGATCCCAACGGAAAGTGTCACCAAGATGTGAAACCTAGCATAAGGAAATAATTAATCTTTTAAGTATTACGATAAAAAATTCAAATAAGTATGTAGGAAGTTAGAGGAGCCTTTGACTAAAAAAAAGATAAAATGGTTTATCTCCAGATTGAACAAAGATACATAGAGCAAGATTATGTGGAAGAGTATTTGACAAGTATGTCGATTTGTTTCTATGATATACTGGATTGAAGCTCAACCATTGAGGAGAGTGGAAAAAGATAAAAATATTGAAATCATTGAAGATTTATAGTTTAAGATACAAAAACTAGTGCTACAATAAGGAATCAAGGCTAGTGAGCCCAAGCAAACAGGAAGAAAATGACGCACATTGCAATAGAGAAGGGAATATTTACAATGAACGCCCTAGAGGCATCAAAGAAAATAATGGCTATAGTCAAATCACTGAGACCCATTTAAATGTATTGTGCTATTTGTTAGGAATGGGATATACACCTGATTAATGATTGTTCAAAAAATAAACGACCAACTTGGAATGGAGGAATCCAAGGAAATCAATATTGTCATACTCATAATTATAGTACTAATGACAACATGACTATGCATACCAAAATACCACCTTTGAAGGATGACCAAAACGCTTGTGGTATGCAGAATAACCAACAAGGCTATTTGGATGATAATAAACAATCAAGCTATAGAGGAGGTAGAGGAAGATGAAGAGGCCAAAATAATAGAAGAAGAGACGAGGCAAATTGTTTCAACGGTGGAAATATTGGCCACTATGCATACAAGTGTTGGACAAGGAAGAAACAAAAGTATCCCTTTTACAAACAAGATACAAGATATTTTTATGCAAAGTGGCTAGGATATTTTATAAAAAATAAGATACTTTTTCAACCATGGTGTTAACATGAACAATGCCAAGAGAGTCAAAATGGATCTCCTCTCCTAAAAAGCAAAATAATCCACTCCAAGATTTCGAGAGGCTAGTTCTTAGCCATGTGATTAGGTCAGTTGGAACTATGTATGTGTTTCACAATGGACCTTTGCTACTAAAATCAATAATTTAGTTGGATTCTATGGACTTAGTTTTTGTTTTGCTACATAACAATTTTTTTTTTTGATTTTCAAAAGTGAAACCTACAACAAAATGAATCTGAAAGAGAAACTAAATTTTGTAATTTAAACTAACCATAAAATTTAGATTTAAATTGCATAAGAGACAAAGCAATGCAAGAAATAAAACAAATAAAATTTCAACTACTTGGACAATGTGTTGGAGTAATTCTCCCAAGCTAGGATTAATGACTACTACAAATTCTACGAACAAAGAGAAATGATATAGATCACCAGTAAATGATATGATAAGAGCCAACCGCCACCAACTCAATTGCAAATATTGATGCAAGATAAATATTAATGAATAATATTTATCTAACTAACTAATGATGATGCGTAAGTGAACTTGAGCAAGAGTAAACAATATTTACTCCAACACTCCCTCTTACGTGCAACATAGAGAAAAAATATTATATGAAATATGATAATGATGATGGGTCTTGACAACTGGGCCATGTTAGGTACTTATGTACAAGAAAATGCAAATAGAAATCTGACATGTGGAGAAAAGGAGAAAACCATATGAGATAAACTCCTCTCCCAAAAAAAAGATAATGCAAATCATGTAATGATGAATGGACGTCTCCACAACAATACCCCCCTAAGAACTACATCCATAATGAGAAATACAATCAATATCCCTCCAATAAGAGGAAAAGAAAGAGATAAAATTGTCAACCCCAATAACGAGTAATCTAGATAGAAAGAATGGTAAGTGTGTGAAGACAAAAAATGATCAACACTTGCAAACTAGTTGTCTCCTCTTAGGAAGAAGCAAAACCTTGTCTAGATGGAGGTACACTTCCCATTCTAGATAGGAATTGGAATCCAAATATATGATGATGTCTTTGAAAATTTCTCACGTGTCTCTTTGTCCATGAACGATGATGATGCCACACTCCAATCAATCAAACAAGAAGGTGACAAACTAGACCTATGTGGAAACTGATGTAGAACAAGTTCCGAAGATGAACATGATGTGACAAGATAAATATAATAACTATCATCTAAGAGGAAGAAAATCCCTTCAAGTGTCTCCCAATTATAAAATGTGAGACTCCACAAACAATGAAGCAATGCATGTCCAATAGGAATCCCAATTAGGAAGAAAAATAGGTAACTCGTGTAATGAAGCAATGACAATGTGCCCTTGAGCCAAGTTTAGAAACTACATTCAATTTCCTACAGATTCTATTCTCACAACTTTTTCACATAAGGTTGATAAGATGTTCAACTTTTTACGTCAAGTTGACTAACCCTGATTTTTTGATTTTCAATTGTCACTTAAGGCTATAGCTTGGCATACCACGATCTTGCACATACCCTAGCGATCAACCAAATCTTCACGCAGTTAAACAAAACTTCATACCATACATCAAAATAAGTGTATGCATCTAAATATGCAAGTAAAACTTACTGCACATGCATCTAGGGGTCTTCAATGGATTCAAAAATGCTTGCTCCCCCTAAGTCAAAGATGAATGAGTTTGATGATGAATTCTCCACACCCTATGAAGATGTGCAATCTCCTGAAGATTTGTCTTCACTCTTCTTTACCCAAGTCATGTTCATTTGATTCCTGGTCTCTTCAACATTCACAATCTGCTTTCTCTTTGTCTTGTTTGACTGATTAAATTGTTGGTTCACCTTGTTTCTCTTTTGTCTACAAAACCTAGCAATGCGACCTATCTTATGTTAGTGAAAACATGCCATACCAGTTGATCTCCAAGGTCCAACATTTCCTCTACTTTTTCTCAATCTACAGTTAACAACCATGTGTCCATAATTGTGACAATGTGAGCATGTAACATTCCATTGGTTCTCATTCTAATAAGGGCTTAGCCAGTTCACTTGTACCCATTGATTGTTCATCCTTGTCCTACACTCATTAGCTCTATGACCATATTTTTTATAATTGTAACAATAACCATGAAAAGTACTTGGTCTAGCATTAGATCTAATACTTGGAACACTATATCTGATATTTTCCTTGCATATATTAGCAGTATGACCAACCTTATGACATTTAAAGCAGATCGGGTTGTAAGGTTTCTTACTAGGACTCCTTGGAGTTACCTTTGGTGAGGTTTTCCCATCTTGCATGTCCTTCTTGGTTCCAGAGGATTCACCAACTTCATAACTGGTGTAGCCAAGACCATGCTTCTCTCCACGTATTCTTCGATTCTTGAGTTGTTCATCAAATTTTACAGAACTTTTATTAAGCTTCTTGAGTAAATCATTTGTAGCCTTCAACTCACCTTTCAGTTTCTCATTTCCTTTCCTCAGATTTTCATTCTGCCTTAGGGATTCTTGATTATCTTCATTTGTCTCGTGTAGATGTTCATGCAATGTACCAACCTGTTGTTCATATTTGAAGAGCTCATCCACCTTAGCTTTTAGGGCTTTATCTTTGGCTTTTAAGGCTTCCTCTACAATTTTTCTTTCGTCTTCTGCTGCCTTCCTTTCTTCCATTTCTTCACCCATTCTGATTGACAAATCTTCTAACTCTCTTTTGATGTTCTTCTTGTCTTTAGTAACTGCTCATTCTCCTGAGATAATTCTTCCAAAGGTACTTCAGATTCCTCAGATCCACTTTGCTTAGATAGTTGTTCAACAAGCTCTAGTCTCTTGGCTCTTGACTATTGGAGTTGTTCTTTCAACCTTTCAATGAATTTCTCAGCATCTGCAAGTTGCTTCTCAAGTTGCCTCTAATATCTCAAACCCTCCATATTAGCCTTAAGGATCCTTCCCAAGCTGTTAGGCTTCTTCAAGGGAACTTAGCTCTGATACCAATTGTTAGTATTATAAGGCACTTAGAGGGGGGCTGAATCAGTGCAACCATAGATCTATAAAATCTTTTAATCAACTTCCAAAGTAACCAACATGCAAAACTAAATGTAAGATAAAAACATAGCAAAGGATAAATCCACAAAATCAACACAAAGACACCAATATTTTAGCGTGGAAACCCTTGTTAGAGGGAAAAACCATGGTGGGAATTATCACCCACAAATCTCACTTGTGCACCAATAAGATCTTCCCTGTTAGGAGAATTACAATACCTTGCTAAGGGTGTACCCAGTTAAGAGTATCTATAGCTTGGTTAGAAGCTATTACAAAGTCCTGTTAGGAACTACCCTATTAAGGGATTTGAAACTTCTTCTGAGAGTCACCTTGTTAAAGGATTTAGTCTTCAGACCTGTTAGGATTCTGGTTACCATGTTAGGAGTAACCTTGTTAAAGGATTTTGACTGCAAGCCTGTTAGAACTTGCCTTGAGTAAGTAAACTATAATGCCCAAAATTCAAACACTAGATTTGACATTAAACAAACTATTTATTCTACTTTGAACATATCTAATTTGCAATATTTTTTTTTAAACAATGACATACTATATTAATTAAAGAAACATAGTGTG
>MU226275.1:22715-36687 GCA_018584345.1 Thuja plicata | reverse complement strand
CTCAAAAAGCTTAAAAATTCAAAGTTTGAAATTCAAAAATCTAAAGATACCCTTTGGTTCTAAATTCACCCAACACCCCTCTTTTAACATAAAATTCTCATTTCCACCATTTCTAAAAATTTGGGCAACATAACACTACCTAGGGCACGTTTTTGATATTTTATTTAAAACTAATGCTACAATGCATCAAACCAAACGGTGTAAGAATAAAAAACATTCTAAATATTAATACTAAACAAACAAAACTGATTTGGATTGAAAAGATTGAGAATGAATGACCTGATAATGACACCTTCTGCCTGACAAATACACTTCTGTACTGCTTTGATCATACAAACTTAGCCTTCAACGATCTAACATCAACAACCTCAATAACACCACTTTATCTTTTCAGTTTCATATCTTATAAATACATTTAGGGAAGTAGAATAACCCTAAAACATGTTACCTGATTCGGCCTCTAAATCCCAATCAAAATTCATAAGCGATCACGCCAACATAGGAAATTGTAATTCAATGTCAGCCCTCAATAATACAATTCAAAAATAAATTGAACATTAACAAATAATTGACCGCAACCTCAATTTAACCAATTTGACTAGACCGGTTTCATTGTTCAGTGTTTTTACTAATATTATCAGTGTTTGCCTTAAATATCTACCTATACATTGAATCTTCTTATGCGAACATAGATGTAGGCAAAACTATTTCTGCAGATACTTCCTTTCTGACCACACCATCTGAATCTGTATAATTATCATCACACATTGAATTTACCATGAATGATTGTGTTATCACCGATACACTGGATACTAGACAAATCCTTGTGCAGTCACCTTCATTACTGGTATAATTGATTCAATCAACCTAGAAGACTTATTGCCAACAATGACAACACTACAACATTCATCACATGATCTAGGATATAATCATCTTCATCATAATGCCAACAATCTCTACCTTTTTGTATAATTGTTTTGAAGAGGCTCTTTCCTTTTCAAAATTTAGTTATGCAACCATCTTTTTTTTCTCTGTAATTGCAGATGCAAAGCCATAATTTTTTATCCTTTTTTGTAATTCACTGCTCATGTTTTCTACTGCTTTCCTCTTTGCTGTCTCCTTTTCTAGGTCTTCCTGTAACTTTTCTATTTGTTTCTCCAACTCATTTTTCTATCTCTCCATCTTGAGTAGTGATGTGTAGACCACTTTATTGGTCTTTTTGGACACATTAATTTTGTCCACATTTTTAACTTTGGAAAAATCTAGTTGGATGGTGCTAATGTGAAATTCAGAGGGATCTATCTGACTATGTAGTAGATTTTTATGTTTATATGGGGGTATAACAACCATGTACTCCATCATTTATTTGTTTGTGTCATACATGGTGAATACCCCGTTCTATGCAGGCTGTTCCTCTGAAGCTGCAATAAGTGAGAACCTCTTTATTTCATTCTTATTTTCTGTATTCATATTTATTCTATCTACAAATTGATCAAGGAAAGAATTGTCATGAAAATCTGGGGTTGCTTACCCAATTGAATGTTTGAAAGGTGAAATAACAATTGCAGTGATGTAGGCACCTCCACCTATGCTTGTGGTTGAAACTAATGCATTTTGAGGATTACCAATACCCCTTCCTAATCCTGTCCCAAAGTCACAACTAGAGTTATTGGAATCTTTTAAGGGGTTTGTTCTAAAGCTACAAACAATACATTTGTAGTAGAAGTGGAAATGATGGAGCTGGAGTTGCACTTGTTCACTAAAACTAGTACTAGTGCCCATACAATCCCCACCAGTGGCTGTAGAACTTGATTGACCACCATGTTGATGTTTTGGTTGTGATTGAATATGATTGTCTTGATAGTCTAGATTTGAAGTTGCAACAAAAGTAGGTACATATGTAGTAGTAATGCCTTTCCCTATTGATTTAACTCTAATGAATGGTTGTTGTTTGGGTTTTGCTAAATTTTTTTCCAATACTGGCTCCCAATTGCCTTGTCCTTTGAACCCTAGACCACCACCTCTATAACCCATTTTTTCAATTATGGATGCCCCTTTACTATATTTTTCTATCATGGACTCACTCAAAACAAAATTTTTTGTAGTCTGTAGTAGCTATTGGAGTGGGACCTAATGGTGTCTCCTCATCACCATCTCTATATGAACTAAGCACTTTAGTGAGATACTTTTGATTCCATAATTTTCTAAACTTAAAATCCTCTTCGATATCTTCAAAATCTACACTATTATTTGGTTCACCTAGACTATTCCTCATTTTCCAAAATTAAGTGATTTTGCTGAGTCCAACGTGGGAGAATACAAGCTTTTTATAGAGGTTCGAGAGCATTTTTTAGTACATGGAACATCAACATTTTTGTAAAAAAATGTCATAGCTCCTAATTTGGGGGCCCTGCTCTATTGTTCTCTATTGGTGCAATGCCATAATTTCTGCTGAAAATTATTGTAGAGAAATAATTTTTGTAGCAACAGTTTCCTCCATCACTTTTTTTTACATCATCCCAGGAATCCCCGTTTTTCAACATTTGTAGCAATGGTTTACTTTCATGTTCAAATTTACTTGCAATATTCCTATTCGCCACAAGCCTTTTTTATATAATTTTGCATGGATCATACTGCCAGTAATTGAAAACATCAAAAGAAAAAAAATTCAAAATTTTATGTGCCACACTGGATGCTTTTCTATCAAATGTGAACCCTCCACATGAGAAAGGTAATGAAGGAAATATACTCTTCTTTTGTTGACCATAAAAGAGTTCATCTATACTCTGTATTTTCCATACATATTCCAATGCAAAAACCCACACTGTCACATGTATTGGAAGTTTATGGGGTTGTATTGCTTATCCATAAAACCTTAACACAGTAAATTATTCCATAACGAACCAGTCCACCAATTGCATTTGAGATCTGAGTTGAGTGCAATTTCTACAAGACACAAGCAATCTAGGCATTGGAGTGTTTGTAAATGCATGATACATTGGTGCCAAAAAGAAGTCTACAAAATGGGTGTAGTTATCTTTTTTTATCATGCATCCATATCTTAGGTTCCCATTCATATATTGGAGCCACTATTTTCTATTTTTATGATCATCAATCTTATACACCTGAATCTCATGCTTTTTGGTCTCGAATGTTCCATGATATTTTGCTAGAAGAAGATGACACAAGTAGGTTATGAACTTAAATGTCTTAGAGGAACCTCTTTTAATCATTACAAATTGATTGTCCATGGATTGAACAATGTGCTCAACAAAATTATATCTAATTGGTTGAGAAATACAATGAATATTAAATATCATTTAAAGAAGGCTTGCATCCACTTCCCTATTACTTTCCAATCCAAGGAAAAATGTTAGCAGGGCAATAGTATCATGAACCCATGTAACAAAAATATTAACATTATAAGGAGGCTTATGATTGTCTCTAGTAAATTTATCTTTCTCGTATTCAATGACTCTTTCATAACCCTCTACAAGCTTTTCTAGGTCAATGTGGACATTTTATTTTTCTACTCCAAGCCCTAATTCCAAAAAACTTTTAAATTATTTCTCAATGATGGATAAAATTTCCTTTTTTGTTATTAACAATTTATCTTCTACTTTCATCATAATTTTGGGTGCATGCTATCACGATTTTTGGGCAAGGGAAACCTCCAGGTAACATCATGAGTCCCAATCCAACATCCCACAATGCAATTTTATTTGTCTGTGCTCCTAAAGTTTTGTTAAAAACAAGACATTTTTCTCTGCTAGTGGCACTAGTACATTTGAGGCCTGATTCTGACGACAATCTGTCAGATTTTCAACTCCTATTTGTCGGCAATTCGATAGATGTAACCGTTGGGGTTATTTCGTTGGAAATTTCTATGAAAGTGTTAACCATCGGTATTTCAACATAGCTATCCATCAGAACTTACCACACTAATAGAAAATTATTATAGTATTTCATACGGTACATCTATTAGAATGCCGACGGAAAACCTGTCGGACGTATAGACGTCCCGTCAAAACTAGCTATCAAAAATAGAGTCTCTCCGACGTTATACCTGTTGGGATGTCGACGGATATGCAGTGACTATCCAATAGGAAAACCCGTCGGACGTACAATAGTCCCGTCAAACTTATCTGTCAAAAATAGAATCTCTCCAATGTTATACCTGTCGGGATGTTGACGGACATGCATTGAACTTCTGACAGGGCAACCCGTAGGATGTATAGCACTGCCATCGAACCTAGCTATCGCAAATTTAGTCTATCCAACGTTAAACCTATCAGGATGCCAATGGACATGCAGTGAGTTTCCGATAGGAATACCCATCGTACGTATATCACTGTTGTCGAAAGAGTTGTAATAAGCATCGAGAAAGTGATGGATTGACACACTAAAGATAACAAAGCTCAAGAGACCATCATAGAGGGTCTCCATCTTTGGTCCATATTACTGACAAAATGGTTTACCTTTCATTAGCTCATCACTACGAGGATTTGAAAGAATTTAATAGAATATTTTCATGATAATGTATATTATTTAAGTTGACGTTACACGAATTTATCTACTTCGCACACTTTTCGAATACGAGGATAGTGATAATGAAGCATCTCCTATGGCCTGCATTACTCAGGACATGGGTAGGATGCTTATTTATCACTATCTTCAAAGTCAAAAAGTGTGGGAAACAGATAAATTCGTGTAGCGTCAAACTAAAATAATGTACATTATACATTAAAATATTATCTATTAAATTATTTCAGATCACCGCATTCGATGAGTTAAT
Organism: Thuja plicata; assembly: GCA_018584345.1. Lineage (NCBI taxonomy): Eukaryota > Viridiplantae > Streptophyta > Pinopsida > Cupressales > Cupressaceae > Thuja > Thuja plicata. The sequence continues at coordinate 31,892 of MU226275.1, read as the reverse complement.
GAAAGGTAAAATGTTTCCTCAATCGTATGGACCAAAGACAGAGACCAACTATTATGTTCTCTTGAGCTCTGCTATCTTTAGTCCTAGCTACTGGGTAAGGCCTGGAAGACTTATACCTGTCGATCGTCGAGAATAATCACTACCTTGCCTTTATGTACATTGCACAGTATCCAATATATTACTAAAGATGAAGAGAAGACATAAAATATGAATGGATAAAAGAAACGAAAGATAAACTAATATTATCTTGTTGTTTAACTTCTCATAATTGATCCTAGTCTTGCAAAAACCTTTTACACTTGTGCAGCTCATCAATACTAGAGGCCTGAAAGAATTTTATACGATCACTAGCACATTTCATGCATGGATGAGAAACAGTATCCAAAGTTTCCAGATTCTGAGAAGAGGTATGAGTGGAGGCCAAAGAAGGGATATTTGTGAAGGTTTTATAGACATAGGTTACTGACATCATCTCTGCACCGGTACTCAATCTGGAAGCCATCGTCCTCACTTTTGTCCCACCTCAGCTTAGTAAATAAGATATTCTCTAGAATATTAGACATCTGGCAAATCTCCACAAATATCCCTTCTAGACTCCACTGAATATACGTCTTCTCAGAATCTAAAACTAAATCTATGCAAAAAGCAGATGACACCCAAGGAACTAATGGTAGAGTTCCTTTTCCAACATCAAATTGAAGTAATTAGCAGTAAGATTCACCAAGGATGAGATAGCAAACCAGAGTGAACCAAAAATTTCAAAGCCACCATCAAAACATAAATGTAAAAATCATCCATAGAAATAAGACAGAATTTGAATTATAAAAATCAAAAAGTACCCATGCCATATATAAACTACATCAAGCATGCATATTATTTCTCGAGCAATAGATCAATAAACTTAGAAGTAAAAGAACAATCATAAACCCATTTTCAGCAATGTATACATTTCTTGTAACCTTAGTTACCGATTCGTTGGCATTAGGGCTAGATGCGCGGACGAATGCATTCGGATCCAGATGCGGACCCGGATACCCTGTGGATGCTCACAGGAAGTGCATCCAGGGCACCCAAATGCTCTCTAGACGCATTGTGTAACACAACTAGAGAGCATCCGGGTGCCTTGGATGCACTTCCTGTGAGCATCCATAGGGCATCCGGGAGCATCCGAATGCATCCGCACGCCCAGACTCATATTTTGACATTTTATTTTTAAAAACCACTTAAAAGCACTTTATAACTTGTGCTTTATATCAGTTTTTAACATTTTTTTTTTGAATCCTTATGATTCTGATTAGTCAACATTGAATCATGAACTAAATTTTGATTTTGTAATTGTAATGATTTTTTGATTTGCATTGGAATCGTGAACATAGACGTATAATAGTATATGATATGACATTTGAAATTTGAATATTTATCAGTTATCTTGATCAATGGTGAAGTATCATACTATCAAATGATTTAATTTTATATGTTTCTTGCATTTCTTTGCATGCACACACACACGCGTGCACACACACACACACACACACACACACACACACACACACACACACACACACACACACGCANCCCCCCCCCCAAAAAAAAAAAAAAATTTGCGCATTTGCGCATCCACACCCAAATCGGTAACTTAGCTTTTAATTTTAAATTTGTTAATGTTAAGGTCGTACATACATACCTTACATTTATCATCATACCAAGAAAAATAGAGGTAAAACTATTGATTTTATGTTCATTCTTTTTTTTGAACATGCACAAATGCTTCACAGCCAAAACCAAATAAATATTTAAGTGCATAGTATTAGGTGTTTTAGCTGACCAAGCACTGTCGGGAGTAATATTCCTGACAAATTTGGTAGACCTATTGACAAATAAACAACACAGTGTATGAATTCACCCTGAAACTTATATAACATAGTCTAACCTTGCAAAAATTATCTAGCCATTTCTAATATAGTTCTATGTTTCCTTTCTTCAAAAAATCTAAGATTTGATCTTTAGTTTACAAAAAAATCCATACATGTCTGATATAATCATCAGCCAAGGTAAAAACATATATATCACAATTAATTGATGGGTTCTCTATTTATCCTGAGAGGTCAATTTGATCAAGATGCAAATTTTTAGTTTCTCTACAAGCTTGTCTCTTGATGAATAGTTGACAATGGACTATAAAAGCCACAAACCATCATAAACAGATATAGACGTTGAAACGTTTGGAAGTATTCAAAAATATTTAAGTGGATCATAGAGAAATCCTATTGAAGTGCATGCACCCTAAAATTTCATGTCACAGATTGCTACTAGAAACAAAAAGCATATCATAGCTTCAATTTAATTAGTTCCGTTGAGTAAATTTGTATGAGTAATCTTCATCAAATTTTGTTGCAGAAACAATTTTAATGGAACAAGCATGTCTATGGAAATCCACTTTATGGTCTTTTTGACATAACTTAGTAACTGGAATGAGACTTATTCTGAACTCGGGAACAAACAAGACATCATGAAATTTCCCATTTGGGATACTAACCATACTTGTAGCTTCAAAATTAAAACAAAATTGTTTTCTAGTTGAAGTTTGTTGTTGGCATGGTCAAGAACCAAAGACTCAAAAGACATCCTCGTACAGTGTCATTAAAAAGTGCATTAAAATTGGACATATGCATCAGATTGTTCCCATCTGAAATGACCAAATATGGAGCTGTCAATATTAGATTCTAATAACTAAATCAAAGTGCAAGCAATGAAAATAATTGTAGGTTTTATCCTCCACAACCTTGAGCAAAAGGACTCACTCCCATTAGCTGAATAGAAAAGTTGTGTAGAAAGTATTAGAACGTCTTAATAAATTTTTATTATACTATTACTATAATGAAAGTGACCATTATGGTTCAAGTAACACACTACATGAGCGTATTATTTAAATAGCAAGTAAAATGTTTCAATAACATTATAGGTGCATGCTCATTTAGTAATACAAAAAATAAACTTGTCTTGATATTCCCTTTTAAGGTTTCTATGAATTTTATAAATATTAAAAAAGTGGATTTTGTATCCTTCCTCTTTAAGGTTGATCTTGGACAGAAACAAGTTAAGAAACTTACTTCCCATACTAATTTACGTTCTTTCCTAAAACAAAATGCTTTCAATTTTGGAAAGCAAAATAATCTTCTAGGTCACTCTCCTTCAGTTTTACAAGAGATGTTTTGACACCATTGAAAAAAGGGGAAAACCTAGTAGGCAAATCAGAAATACTTGAAAACTAGAGTTAGCATTTGGTAGATAGTGAGTGATGCCACATTTAAGTAAAAGAGATGAGAAATGATTAAGCATGAAAAAGAGTTACCAATATAAGTAGACGATTATTTGACAACCCATACTTTTCAACAAATTTTTCAACTGGAAGTTGAGGTGGAATATGACGCATCCTTAGTGGAGCCTCGACAATTGTATCATTCAATTCACTGCAAGTCAAATACAAGAGTTAACTAGAATTTTATACTAACAAAATAGAAACTGGGCATTGGTACTCAACACCTAAATCCATTGGATGTTCTTAATTATTAGAAAAGTCAAATTTGATATTTCCACAAAAGAAATGTGAATATATGGCAATCCAAAGTTCAAACAATCCAAAACCAATTTTCAAGTGTGGATTACATTTTTAATAACATACGTTGATGGAAATCACCCTATGGAGAACAATTGGGCCAACTCACTCTTTATTGATTGGAAATGTTAGAATTTAAAATTACATTTTTTACTATGGAAAAAAAATATAAAAGGTATAGTAGAACTGTTCTTCAAATTATACGAAGTTTCCATTTTAAAAGAGTAAAAGAAATGATATATTCCCTAACACTACAATTTCTAAACCTAGAACTAGCTGGGATTTTAAGTATACAATACAAATAAATGTTTAAGAAAAGATCATTTTGTTCTCAATCTAGGGCACAATGCTATTCAACCTTGCTATGTTAAATGAGATTTTATCTTTTCTATCTTCTGCAGAAATAAACCTAAAATACTATGAACACAAGTTCAGCTAAAAGCAAAGACTAGAAATCACCGAAAAAAGATTGAAATGGAGAACACTGATATGAAGGACAATGAATCAAAATTGCATATAAAGCCGCATCACTCCCTCTAGTAAAATATGCAATACAAAGCTTCCATTAATTAGTAGATTTTACTTAACTTGCAAGAAAATTGAAATCGAAAAGCAAGAACTCGATGAGCAGCAATTTCAACAACAATTGGGCATGAACATTAAGCTTTGAAAATTAATTGCATATGTCACTTATAAGGATTCTAAAACATTCTATGACTATGAAATGCAAATAAATTTTCAACTACCTAAGCTAAGAATAGTTTGTTTGCATGCAAAATAATCTTATTACATAGTTATGTCCATAAACACTAAATCCTAACTCAAGCAATCTTAGATAGATTCCTAATAACAAACTATCAGCCAACAATTGTCACAATTTCTTCTTTTAGGATAGCTGCTAGAAGCACTAGAAACAAAGATATGAACTATAGCCATTAGATAGTTTCACCTAGAGAAGAAAACAAGTAAGTAAACATGACAATAAAAAATTCCCATGTAATAACTACAACTAAACATAACTGTGGTTGCAACTCCCTTGTTTGTTGGTGGAATCTGTCAATAATATTATACTCTAATGCTCCCTAAATTTATTGTTCATGCATGAAAGAAGTATTTGACATAGCAAAAGGATAAGTAGGAAACATTTTTGGCACCTCAAAAGGAGTTAAAAAATGAATATTTCATAAGGCCCCAAATATGTTTCAAGACAAATGAATTTAAGAAATCAGTTTTGTAGATCAATTTGTCTCGTGTAAATAGCTTAATCTAAGAATAAAAATAGATGTCCTTGCAGATAAATTATACAAATTATTTGAAACCTTAAAGTTGTAGCCAATATTAAGAGGAAATTTCTTAAAGTTGTCGGCAATGCAATTGGTTAACTTAAGCATGTTATGGTTGGTTTATCTTTTTAATAGGGTTGGATGTATGTCAGACATTTAAAAAATGGGCGACTTGGCTTCCTGGTAAGGAATTTTCCCTCACCGGTGTAACAATGCATATTATTGTCTAGTGGACCAATGTAAGTTACCTTAGCAATGAATGTATGTCTTGAAATAAAATTTCTGTAAGTCGTAGAAACCATGACTGTATCAAAGATGTAGAAGTGGATGTTTTGGTCACCTTTCACCAGTTAGAGGTCGGTGGAAAATTTGCTCTGTGTGTTTTCATAGGCTATTTGCTGCCTAGGATGTCTGCTCCAAGTGTAACAACTTTTATGACCTTAGGAATAAGTATATGTGCCTATATTGCTTCAAAATTGCATGTTTTCCATGTGAAACACCATGTAATTGAGAAGGAACATAGTGGTTGGACAATCTGGATGCAAATTGCAGATTCAATTTTATTCATATGTATTATACTACTTGGTTTAATATTACTTTGCACAATTTTTGCGAGTCAAACCGTCCAAGGTCTTTTGAGGAAAAGGATTTCAGTGTTCTCCACTAAAGAGGATAAGTTGCTCTCCATCACTAAAGAGGACGAGTTTCAAATCTCAAGTGAGATGTCAATGTCTTGGAATGATTTTGAGGATAAAGTTCTTAGTTCATGATTGGTTACCCGCACTTGTCAGGCTGATTATGTGATATGTAGATCAGTTTTTAGTTTAGCTGTTGGCATGGTAGTCACATTATCCATCATCATTGGCCTCTTTTCAAACACATTCCATAAAATTTATTTTGAAACACCCTATTATCCTATGGATTATGCTATATATTTTCTACTCTTTAGTTTCATCATAATATGATGGATTGTCATCTGCTGGAGATGGTTGGCTGTCCAATTGTATTTTCATTCTCATAGTTTAAGTTGGAGGTGCCTTTGCATAGAAGATTTCTGGACAAGAAGCACAGTTGAGTTGATACACATGTATGACTTGAAAAGAGACTGAAAAAGATCAACCTCAAATTTATAGAGATTACCCACCAAGATTCCCAAGGAGAACAAGTTGCATAGAATGCTCACAAAGATATTCTCCAAATTGAGGTTGAACAAGTTGCAAAGATTTCCAACAATGATATTCTCCGAATTAAGGTTGCACAAGTTCATATATTTGGGGTTGATGATCCAGCAAAGTGTAGTATTTTTTAGCAACCTCTGTGGTCTTCTATCTGAAATAACTGTAGGTACTTTTGTGTTCTGGCTACGTAAACACATCAATAAGGGACATCCATTTGATATACCTAAAAAGTATGAAAGAGTTTTGGAGGTCATGTGTATGCCAGGAGAAGATCCCTCTAATGTGTGTGAAGCCAACAAAATGTCTTTTAACAAAGTAAAGGATCTAATGCAAAAGGGTTGTGAGAAAGACAGCTCAAGTGATGAAATCAAGTCATTTTTTCATTGATATTCTCTACAATGGGCAGAGGATGGGAAAGAACTTCTAAATGCGCTTCAAGAATTAGGATTTCCATTAGTTTTAAAGTATTTACCAAGCATACAAAAATAGAGTGTGAGGATTATAGTAGTGTCACTTATCACTATCTTCATTCAACTACTTGGCAGCAAGTCAAATGCATTAGGGAAAGTTATGAGAGCTTGTGAAGAAGTATGGGATTTGTTGAGGTTTGTAGACGAGTGTGATATCGATCTCCAAGCCAATGAAATAAACCTCTTGGATGATCTACAAAAAGAGAAGGATCAAGCTGGCATGGTTGCAGAAAGGGAGTTCTACAAGCTACAAATGAGCTACGACAAACTTGATCCTAGTTGTGAGAAGGGTGTTAGAGATGGTGAAGACTCATGGATTATTTTAAAGGTTCTATCAAGAAAATGTGAGAAATTGCTCAGAAGTGAAAATCTGCTAGGAGTCGAAGGAAAGAAGGCTGCTACAAATTTAAGGGATTCTAAGGATTGCATGGAAATAACATCGATCTACACCCGCTACAAACTATAGAGATTAATGTTGGATACAAATCTTGAAGATTTTGTAGAACGGATAGAGGATAATTTGAAAAATATTATTGCTTGTTGTATGTCAAGGCTTCCAAGTATTCTTATAAAGCAATGCTCGAAATGGGCAAAAGAGTTTGAGGAAGATAAATTATGGAAAACAATTGATCTCATGGGAAAATGCAAAGGAATTATGGAATCGTGGGAGACAAAACCGAAGGTGACAAGAAAAAGCACAAAGCAATGTATAATCCAAGCAAGACAATCAAACTAAATCCCTACTGATCTTCAATTTCATTTTTTACTGGCTAGGTATGTTTTAAATATGATTATTTTTATTTTCAAAATATTAATGAAGAAGAAGCATTCAACAACACAATAGAGCCATAAAATGGTCTCTAGATTATCATCCTCACTTGCAATAATGGGATTATGAAGAGGTGAACAAAGGGGCTCAAATGCTAGAGGATTTGGGGAAGCTGTGCTATTGTGAAGGAATCCTGGGACGATGACTTGCATATTATGGAATTTCTTAACATGGGATTCAATCTGCAACAACTATGAATTGGGGAGGAATGCAAACCCTATTAGGGTTTTACACCATCACCATCTCAAGAGGCTTATTGAAAAGCTAAAGGTGAGGGATGAAAATATTAGGAATTAACTTGAAAACATCAAATGACGTTGTTTTTTGGGTCCTTATTTCCTGTCATCACTTATCTTGATTATCCTGAAACTTTGTTACATGATGGTTTCCATGGTTGTCATGATGAATTTGTATTGTAGATCAATGATCAATTTTGCATAGCCTCTTGTGTTTTACCAATAGTTGGTGTACCTAAGTAGGTTTATTGGGAGTGATTGTCCAAATCAACCCAAAATAGGAACTTGAATCATCAAGTTTGGATGCTATATTAAAGTTAGAAGTTGTTTTCAAAGGTGTAGATCCTATATTAAGAGATCTACTTGAAAATTTGAGAGATTTAATTATAGAGGAAAAGTGAAGCTATAAGCTCTGCATCAAGTGGTATCAGAGCTCGACAAGAGTTCTTAGGAGAAAGAAAATATGTCAGTGGGAGATGGCGAAACCAATTTTAGAATACCACTTGAAGCCTTGCAATGCTGAGAGTGGGATAAAGGATACATTTGAGACCCTAGATAAGGAACAACCTTATTGAGCTTCACTTTGTTTCGAGAATAGTTTTATATTTTTTACTAAACATGGCCAACCACGTGAAGGTGGAACCTCATTTGGCCCCACCCCCCCTAACATCACTCTAAATTCCCCGTTAACATCTAATATTCATTCATTATTGTTGGAAAGTTGACTTCCTGAGGAAGCATGATTTATTTTGTGTTGTCAATCATGGCAACAAAGTCATACTTAAGTTCTGTCATGTAAGAAAAATGACTAAGTATGAAAATAGGGCAGACATACACATACAGAGATTAGTACATCAGTGCATGTGTTAGAGATCACACCAGAGCATGCGTGCTTAGGTATATACTCCATGATGTATATACATGCTATATCCAAACGCGCAGAGTACGAAACATCAGTACAGAAAAGTTACAGGCAGATTAGTAGACCTGTAGTCTAGGAAACAGAGCATGGAAGCCGACTACAGTTTTGATCAGTGTGAATGATTTTGTAATGTAATGGCTAAGCGCCTTTAGTTATAAGTTTGTAATAATGTAATTAATGTTGTAGTAAACACGCTTAGGCCAACTTGTTTGGAAGCGTTGTATATTTTGGTTTAAAGGCCGACTAGTGTTATGTTTTGGGTCGCGCCTATTCGGATTTGAAGATATAAGTATGTAATGTAAAGATATGTTACAAGTGTCGATTATTATGCAAGAGGAAGTTATAGAGGGATATTATAATGAAGTCAGTAGATGATATAGCTCTTTAAAGGAGTAAGAGCATTCGCGCATACAAGGAACTGATCAGACAATAGTGTCATTACAATAGTTCATTTTTGATATAGAGCATATCAACATTCAGAGGGTTGTAGCCTTCATCTTATTGGGCAGTGAGCCGAGGCAGTGAGCCATATACCTTTAACAGGGTTTTGTAAAAGACTCCTAACAGGGTCAGACCTTTAACCAGGTCATTGTACTCAAATTGTAAAGACTGCTTCTAACAGGGCAAAGGAACTTTAACAGGT
>MU226275.1:0-22665 GCA_018584345.1 Thuja plicata | reverse complement strand
ATCATATCATGTGTTATGTGTTCTTGTGTTATGTTTCTTTGGATGCACATTTGATATATGTTTAATTGGCTGAAATATAATTAATAGATAAACACTGATTCACCCCCCCCTCTCAGTGTTTCTAATAATTATTTCATCCATTAATGAAATCTAACAATCATTAATTATCACACAATAACATTCATTAACACATTATAAAATTTATGAACATTCAATAATACATAATTAAATTCATTGGCACATAAAAATTATTCATTATAAATTAAGGTGCATAGATGACAATCTTTTCTTTTTTTCTTTGATTTTCTCAATTTGAAATCATTAAGAGGAGCATTGGTGTCATCATGATCATCTCCCCTCTCATCAGATCTCAATGCACACCTAGTTCTTTGTTGATGCAAAGGGGGGTCATCTATAATAACATATAAAAGGGTTAAGTTAAAAACATTTTATTATAATTTGTTCAAGTATTTTAGTACTTTAAAGGACATAATCGTATACCTCTTTACCTGATCTAGTCACTTCATCAACTTCGAGATCAAGTTGTCTAGCCTCAACCTCAACCTACTCATTAAGAATGGCCTCTACACTCCCTGCAGCTGCAATACAAATTTTTAGATTAATCCAAACACCTATTGCAATTAAATTTGTATTATTACACCAATCAATTTAAGATGTTTACTTGTATTAATAACTACATATAAAAAATGGAATAGAAAATGTATACCTCCATCACTGTGATGCACATCCAAACCAACATCATCATGCATAGGTTGTGTACCAGAATCGGCAGGCTACATTCCAATTTCATACACATTCATGTTATCATTGTTTGCTTACTTAAATCAAATATACTCACTTTATGTTGGAACTTAACATCAAATAAACTAATTGGTAAATAATAAAATTTGAAATAATCATCATTTAGCTTACTTATCGCGATAGATCCATCAATAGAACCTTGTGCACTTCTTATTCTTTCAGCCATGACTTTATAGCCTTGTTGGAAGCCAATTATCTTTTCCTCTTCTATGAGACTTATATTGAACTCCATGCCCTGCATTTTTTCTTGGTATCGTCAAATTTTATTTCATTGTTTCATAAAAAAAAAAGATTGCAAATTATAAATAAATATTATAAAGATCAAATTATTATTTTCACGGTTAAAAGTCATCTACATATTGTATTTTTCCTCATATAAATCTAATAATATTAACACTTACAACTCGTGCAGCAAGTTTGGAATAACCACTAGAGCCGAGCTTGTGTTGCCCGTACTTTTTTTTGTCTTGCCTTTGTTGCCTTTGATGTGTCAGGCAATCTATGAAGAGATTGAAATATATTAGTTCATATAAATATAAAGAGTATTTAGTACAAAATTACATTCTTAACAGTATCACATACCTTCTTTTGTTGTCTGGTGGTGTAGTTCCTTATTTTATTTTGTTTTTCTCGTTCGCATCAATAATAAGACATTGCCAGTCTAAATCAAGAATGTAAGGGGGGCGCTGGTAGTTCAGGTTTTTTGATAATGTACCCCTGTACTGGTCCCTAATATACCTCAAATATAACTCGGCTTTATGAAGGAGCCTATTCTTCTCAAATGCACGAGGTCAAAATAAGTTTGTCATACTCTCTACGAGAGCATCCTTTAACTTTATATCTTGGAATTTCCACCTTTTAAGAAAACAAACACTGTTAGACTCAAAAATGAAGTGAACTTACCTTTAATATGAAGACATTATATTTTTCCATTAGTATATGCAAGGAAACAATGATCTACACCATCGATTTATACTACAGCGACAGATAGGGCATAACACTACCTGACACCAAGGTTACTGATACTGCCAAGTACAAAGCATCTTGACAAACACTATTCAGTGTTACCCAATGACAAAAAGACAAGGGAACCCGATGAGTAACCAATAGTGCAACCCGAAGAAACAATCAAAGAGAGGAATCCGACAGATGAAGGGAATCCGACAATTAGTTCAATGAAGGAACATCGACAATTAGTTACATCCCACAAAAAGTGGATCTGACTTTCCACGTCAGATAAATCACTGAAGTTTACATTTAGCTTCTTGATTTATTTTAAATCCATTATGTGCAGAGAAAGCAATGTAATTATTATTGTTTTTATTAGTATAACTGTTTTAAAACATGCAAACTAAAGGATCCAGGTCAAGTTGTATACCTTGGATCAAGAGTTAACATTGTAATACATGATTCTAGAATATGTCAAATACTTGTATAAATAGATTCTCAATCAATCATGAACATGTTGTTCAATGATGATTGTAGCCACTGAGAGAATCTAAGGATTAGACTAGAGAATTCATGCAACAACACAAACAAAGATCAAATCACTTGTCAAGAACAGAACACAGGCTACCGACAAGCAGGAAAAGGTATTAATCAATCACTATAGGTGATATTCATATTATTTGAGCTTTAAAGGATCTGTAACAAGAAATTGTAGATTGCATACTATCAGGTCAAACATATTGTACACATTCTAACAAGTGGGGTACACTTAAGAAATCCTTTCAAGGAAGGTGGACTTAACAGTCCTATTGTAAATCTCTTAACCGAGTGCACACTCCATTAGTGTTACTTAAAGCTCTTAACATAGTAGATCCTAACAGGTCTCCAACTTAATACTCCTAACAGGGTAGATCATCAAAAGTAATCAATTGTAAGCCTTTACCGACTCCCTTCCATTCTGCAGATAGTGAAGTTTTGTGGGTGCCATCCCCAACGCAGTTTTTACTTCCTAATAAGAGTTTTCTGCGATATCATATCTTGTGTAATGTGTCTATTACTTTCATGAATGTTTCTATGAATATTGCATACAATTAAGTATATGAATTAATACTACACACATAAGAAAGAACATCAGATATGGTCGGTAATACAGTAAAGATTGTTTACTAATGATGAAAGGTGAAAAGTGTTAAAAGTTTTAGAGGTACTGATTCACCCCTCCCCTCTCAGTACTACTTCCCATTAATCCAAACAATTGGTATCAGAGCCAAGTCTCTTCTTGGAAAGCTTAAAGGATTAAGCTAAAATATCATACAATGGAGAAGTACAAACTTGATAAAAATATTGAGAATAAAAAGCTTGAAATTCAAATGTTCTATGAACAGTATAAAGAAGCTAGAATCGGTATGAGACAACTGCTGGATGAAAGAAAGAATATGGCTTCTCACTATAATGAGACATATTATCTTGAGGAAGAGATTCAAGATTTCTTTGAGTCTTCAAGATCAAATACAAGCAAGGCATTAGATACATCAGAATAAAGCATCAAAAGCCTTACTGAGATCAATCTACATCTGGCTGGACAAGTCAAATCTCTGCAAATCGGTCAAGAGACACAAATGATAAGAATGATTGATGTCATGAACAATGCAAGGCAAGTTGAACAAGAAATAACTCTACCAATTGATGATAGAAGAAAGATCACAGACAAACTACAAGAAAAGGAGTTTGAGATACAAATACTTATAGAGCATCACCATGAGGTAACTAATCAAATTATTCTTATGAGTCAAGAAGTAAACATAATGAATGTGGAACTCATTGAAAGAATACAGATTATCGATGAACTAAGAGAAGAGAATGAAAAACTAAAGCATGATTCCAGAATTATACAACATCATAATGATATAATTAAGAGAGCTAAAGAGAGTACAAAAATGATGGATGAATTTGTGAATGCACAAAGAAGACCCAACACCAACACTGGACTAGAGTACACGGAGCATGGAGAGTCATCAAATGAAGCTGATCCAAAAGATCCTTACACCAATCCTAGACCAAGAAAGCTAAAATGCAATCACTGTGGAAAGCAAGGCCACACCTCCAATGTCTACAGGAGCAAAGAAAAAGGTATTCCTAAATCCACATTTACATTCATTGGACATTATTATAATTGCAGTAAGAAAGGACATAAAACACATGAATGTAAATCAAAGGTGAAAGAGCCAAAGAAGGAAACCTATATGGACAAGTATTGTCCCACCTTTAAAATGCATGGGCACACATCTCTTGAATGCAGGAAGAAGAAAGTTGAAGCATGGAAACCCAAAAATGAATAAAATGGATATAAATTGAGAAGGGTCGGTGATTCATATGTTTGGGACTACAACACATGGATAAACTATACAACATGTGGTAGATATGGTCACATTGCTGCAAATTGCATGAGGTTATGGACCAAAAGGTCTACAGGCTAGACCAATGCGGGAATGACATGTTTGCACTGTCATAAGGTTGGACATTTAAAGAAGGACTGCAGAGACCGAATAACAAAAACCACCACTTTTGCAAATGGTAACACAATTGAAGACATCAAGAAAATGAGAAATAAAATGTGGAGGAAAGCTTCAACCACTAAAGAAGCTGGACCAAGAAATGCAGTAGGTGACACCTCATCCCATGGATCTGGTGACATCACCCCCCCGCCTAAAGATAAACAAGTAAGTATGGAACTGCACTACACCAAGTAATATTTTGCATCAGTTCCATTATACAAATTGATAGATAGTCAAAATATGCATATTATGTTACTTTTTACAATTATGAGAAATCAAACCCGCAGGTAAACACTTATCAAAAATCATTGGTGAATATAAATGATGAGATTTTTACACTTACCGATAATTTTTGGTCAACACATAAAATGGCTGAGTTGCTAATGTAACCCGAAACCCATTGATAAGGAAGCAAAGTTACAAAGTTGTCGTGACACAACACCGATATCCGTCGGTAAAAGAAACAATCTTAATAGCCATCCCAAGCATCCTGTCAACACCAAGAGTGTTATTTGAAGAGTCTTCCCGATGAACTCCGTCTTCATGACCCGACGAGTTGTTGAGCATTTATGACAGACTTAGGGAAAAAGTCTATAAATACTTGACATGGGCACTTCTTTCTGTACACGCATTTTGAGAAGAAAGAGCATAGCAAAAATAGAGAAAAAAGAGATCAGATAGTAGAGCGACCTCAACTCGATCCAAATCACTCCACACAAATCACTCAGTAACCACGTGGATCGAAGTAAGTACTAAAAATATTGAATAACTTTGTTATCATTTACAGAAAAGCCCTAAATTTGAAACACGATGGCAACCACTTCAAGAACCGTAAAGATTAAGAATGACAAGAAGAATGCCGTTAAGCTAATAAAGAACAACACTTGTGTGGAACCCAAGTACAAGATATACCCAGAGATTGCAACACAATCCGATGATTTTGGCGCATTTTTGAAAATTCCACCTAGGGTTTTGCTGATAGAGGACATAAGGTCCTACATTCACTACAAGATCGCTGAAATAGGTGATCTGGAGATAGACCAATCTTACAAGAAGTTGTGTGATGCAAAAGGAAACCTAAAAGAAGAACACAAGCATCTGTAAGTTAAAGGGATAATAAATGTCCTATATTTCCTAAGGGTTTTCAAAACCTACTACATTAGGTTAGTTTTGAGCAGAATGCATGCCTAGAAGTTGTGGTTAGATGAACCTAAGAAGATCACTAAGGATGTGTTACATGTTGTAACTGGTTACCCGATAACCAAAAAACCTAAGGTACACAAGCATCCCTCCAGGACAAGAGTTGAAAAACTCACAAATGTTATGTGGGATAACAAAGGTCTTAAATTGAACACCATCACCGATGAGGAACTGAAGTTTGGTGCATGTGTAATTGGCTACAAGATCTTCCAAGAAAGCAGGCTTAACAAAATTACATCAACAACAATAAGCACAAGCTACAAAATTGTCATGAAGGGAATATAGATGGATCTATGTGAGATCCTGTGGAAGCAACTTGATGAGAATATAACAACAATCAGGTCTACAAAGACTAACACATGTAAGTTCAGTTCACTCATCATGTGTATATTATTTTACTTTCAAGAATACTTTCCTTCAGTAGGTAAAGTAAAATGGGATACTACAAAATTAGTCACACTACAAATTAGTGAACTTATTAAGTCACTAGGAGACAATTTTGATTCAGTAGTGACTCCAAACTTCCTTGACTTCAAGGAAAAGATGATGGAAAGAGTGAGGATCCCTGAACAGTTGATTGAGAAACATAGGGATAAAATATGTTTTATGGTGGATACAAATTTCACTCATATTAAACCGGTTGTACCAAGAATAGCCTTGTTAGCACCTCTTGAATATGAAATTAACATAGATCAAGCTACAAATGCAATTGATGCATTGATCAATGAACCAATTTATAGTAAACAACCAAGATTTGGAACTTATGAAGAGGCCAAGTCCAAGATAAAAACATTCCTAGTAATCAAGAAGACTGTCAAAAAGAAGAACAAAATGGTAAAGAATCTTGAAAAGATTCTATTGATTAATGAGGAGGAAAAAGAACACACAAAGGAAATCGAGGAATAGGGTACCATCGGTGCAGAGGAAGATAAAAAAGGATCAGATTCTGAGGCCACAAAACCTGATACACCTCCACCTCCTACCAAGAAACCAAGAACCACAACGGTTCAAAGAACAAGGAGTCAAATAGTCAAAGCCACTACACCTCTCAAGAAAGGTCAATTAAGGACCTATAAGAGGAAGAAACAAACAAAGGAGAAAACTGTGAAACCAACACCTACAAAAAGGAGAAAAAGAATGGTCTGGACCAAAGCTGACAATGAAGATTCCAAAGAGGATGAGCCTGATATAAGTAATACAAGTTTTCTTACTAGAACAATTGATGAAATTGCTGAGTCAATTGCTACAATAGGTACCATGACTGATAAGAAAATTAGAAAGTGGGATTAACTTGAGCCAGAGGACCAACACAAGATACAAGATGCAATAATCAGGGCAATGGTCAAGTTTAAATATGTACTAGTAGAATTTATAAGCCAAATACCAAAAGAACTGGGAGACATAATTTCACAACAATGGTCATATGCTCTACATACTGAAAAGGAAGAAAGGGAGAGGGTACTTGTCGCACTTATGCCTCCCAAATCAAAGATGGAAGAAATCAACGAAATAATGAAGAAGCACTCAAGTAAATTTGTAGCAAAGATTAGAGCTTACAAAGTGCTAGAAGATAAATTTATAGAGATGGACAACATGACTGAGGCCAAATGGAGACAACTCCTAGATCTACCTACAGAGTCAACAAGTTGTGAGAATCAATTACTTCTCACCGACACACCTCATGTAGAGGAGGAGAAAAATAAGGCAAGTCCTAATCACATTTCTTTGGATAATGTAGATAATAATGAGCCCATTGACTTAGACCAAGTCATGGATGATCTTGACATTCAAGACATCACTCATTATGATTAAGATAAAGATCCTCAAAAAGAAGATGATGTAATTTTCATCTCTTAAGGATCAAACCAAGAAACAAGAATTGGAAACAAAAAGGAATAATGACATGGATGTTGCTGATGAAATATGGCCAAACACTTCAATTATAGACATCACAGATCTGGACCCTGCCGATCAACTACAAAAAGATGAAGATGTCACTGCTCAACATGATTAAACTGATGATCAAGACACACTTCTAGATGCAGCACAAGTGAGCACAAGAATAACATGCCAATATTGATGAAGGCAATAAATCTGATAGAAGGAAATGAAGAGTCAAATGCAATAGATACTAGCATACCCGAAGACAAGGATGATGCAGAGACAACATACAAAACCGATGAACCAAAAGATACAACTGTAGAAGCTGCAAACAATGATCAAAAGACAAGTCTACTGGTCTAAATAAAGAAAAGGATACACAAGTAGAAGAGGACAAGCATAAAGAAAAAGGTGAAGAGGCAAAGATAGATGAACATGAGAATAAAATAGAAGAGAAATCTGCAGAAACACCAAAGGTTGATGGAGATACGTCTTCACCAAATCTACAGGTGAACCCCGAGCAAAAAATAGAAGAATCTTCTTCAACAAAGACTTCACCAAGAACTTCACAGAAGACAAATGAACTATAAATAATAGTTCATACATCTACTTCAACACAAATCTCAAGGAAAAAGAAGAGTAAGAATAAGAATCCAGTCACTCTGGATTAAATTATTGAGATTCCAGTTTGTGATCCTAGGACATTGGATCCAACTGAATTGACAAAGTATGCACAAATTTTTGAAAGGAAAGCCATGCAGAACAAGTTGAGAAAAGCCACAAAGGAGGCTACGGTACTTGAAGTTGTAGAAGGAATAATTCAACAAATTGTACCTGATATAGACATTGATCAAACAACCCCCATGCTTGATCAATTAGTGGTTCTCACTGATGTAATCACATCTCAAAACATAGATGCTGAGAAGGCTATAGAAGAAAGACTTGAACATAAATATGATTTCAACTTAGCTGAGAAGATAAGCCAAGAAGTGGCACTTCTAAAGGTAAAGCTTTCTGAATTGGTTAGCATAGTAGACCCAATTATTTCAGAAGCTATAACCTTGATACATAAATTATGCATGTTACATCAACTCATGAAGAGTATACCGAAAAGATAACACATATAGATGCTGATCTTCAAATTGCACAATGAGAAGCTCAAGCAAGCTCGAAAGCTGAGACAAGACATTCAGATTGTAGAAACAAAGTTTAGATATGAGGTAAATGAGCTTCAAGCTTAACTCTTACCGACACTCTCATTACTGCAAAATCATATGACAGAGGTAAGAGAACTTATTGCCACCCCATAAATGTCTATCCTAGATAGAATTTATGATATGCATGCCCGAATTGGGCTAGAGCACATGACACTAGAACTCCTCAAACAAAAATGGGAGAAAATGCTTGAAGATATCAACAAAACCCACTCCCACATTCTTGACACATTGTAAGTTACACATTTTTGACAAATTATAAGTTGTACATTTTTGTCATGAGTATCAAATAAAGGGGGAAATGATATGTACAGTCAATAGTAAAAGGGGAAATGAAAGGATGAAATGATTTGTATAGTCAGTCATTTGAAAGAGGAGAGAATAGAAAAAGGGAATGTATAGTACAAAGGCAAGTATACATGTACATATACTTATACTATACCGTTGCATACAGTTAGGGGGAGTCATATAATGACAAGGATATATACATGGTGTACATACTAAACACTTTAGTATTATGCACATATCAATTTTTTATACTAATGTCAAAGGGGGAGATTGAAGACATTATATTTTTCCATTAGTCTATGCAAGGAAAAACATAATCTACATCATCAGTTTATACTACATCGATAGATAGGGCACAACACTACCCGACACCAAGGTTACTGATATTGCCAAGTACAAAGCATCCGGACAAACACTATTCAGTGTTACCTAATGACAAAAAGACAAGGGAACCCGACGAGTAACCAACAGTGCAACTCAACAAACAATCAAAGAGAGGAACCCGAAAAATGAAGGGAACCTGACAATCATTTCAATGAAGGAACACTGAAAAACTTTTAGTTCATGCCAACGATCAAGAACCGACAGTCAGTTACATCCCACAAAAAGTGGATCTGAATTTCCACGTCAGATAAATCACGAAAGTTTTATATTTAGCTTCTTGATTTGTTTTAAATCCATTTTGTGTGGAGAAAGAAATGTAATTATTATTGTTTTTATCAGTATAACGGTTCTAAAACATGCAAACTAAAGGATCAAGGTCAAGTTGTATTCCTTGGATCAAGAGTTATCATTGTAATGCATGATTCTAGAATAGGTCAAATACTTGTAAAAATAGATGCTCAATCAATTGTGAACATGTTTTTTGATGATGATTATAGCCACTGAGAGAATCTAAGGATCAAACTAGAGAATTCATGCAACAACACAGACAAAGATCAAATCAGTTGTCAAGAACAGAACACAAGCTACCGACAAGAAGGCAAAGGTATTAATCAATCACTATAGGTAATATTCATATTTTGAGAGATTTAAAGGATCTATAATCAACAATTATAGATTAAATACTATCAGGTCAAACATATTGTATACATTCTAACAAGTGGGGTACACTTAAGAAATCCTTTCAAGGAAGGTGGACTTAACATTCCTATTGTAAATCTCTTAACCGAGTGCACACTTCATTAGTATTTCTTAAAGCTCAAGTAACATAGTAGATCCTAACAGGTCTCCAACTTAATACTCCTAACAGGGTAGATCATCAAAAGTGATCAATTGTAAGCCTTTACCGGCTCCCTTCCATTCTGCAGATAGTGAAGTTTTATGGGTGCCATCCCCACTGCATTTTTTACTTCTTAACAAGAGTTTTCTGCGATATCATATCTTGTGTAATGTGTCAACTACTTTCATGAATGTTTCTATGAATGTTACATACAATTAAGTTTATGAATTAATACTACATGCATAAGAAAGAACATCAAATATGGTCTGTAATACAGTAAAGATTGTTTACTAATGATGAAAGGTGAAAAGTGTTAAAAGTTTTAGAGGTACTGATTCACCCCTCCCCTCTCAGTACTACTTCCCATTAATCCTAACATAATATAGTTTAAGAAATGGATGTAATGATAACTATCCTAACAATGATATGAAATCAAAATAGTGGATTGGGGTTTTAGTTCATATATGATGTTCCACCATGTACAGAGGGTGGGCCCGAATATACGCAAACACTCATCATTAAGTTTATCATAAAAAACATCATTCCCTACAAAATAATCATGGGATCATTAGTCGAAGGATATAATAGTATAAAATAAGAATACAATAGATGTAAGCTTCTCATATTGAATGCAAGGTGTAATTAACATATGATTGCATAGTAAAAGAAAGGTCCAATCTTTAAAGTACCTGGAAGTTTTTCTATTTTCAAGGGAACTCTTTCGTCGTCGCTCACATGCAATATGAAATCCTTCATTGTTCTTGTACTAGGAATATGAGTACATCTAGGAAATTCATCATCATGTGATGCATCTCCTGTTGCATAAATTGAATCCATTACAAAATTCCCCTAAGAAAGAATACTTCAAGGGAAATAAACATATATATATAATGAAAGAGAAAACAAAATTTGTGTATGAGTATGTGGTTCCATGGCGTCTGTGGCCATGCTACGTGTTGCTAACATTGCAGGAGGCACTACATCTGAGCCTGTCATCGTATGAGGCGGCGATAGTAAATGATCATTGACAAGTGCTGAAGAATAAGATTGTTAGAGCATAATAAAAATAGTGATTAGCATGGACAATATTGCTAGAGCATAAAAAAAGATAGTCCAACATGCTATCTACCTGAACCACCTGCAGTACCCTCATCATGGCCACGAGGATCAAAATTATGCAAAAAAGCTGTAATAGCAACACATCCGCTTATTTTTTAATGACATAAAAGACTAGTATAACATAAAAACTATTATTGAACTTTTGTTATAATTAAAAATTACATTAATACTTACTCTGTAATTTTGAGATAGGTGCATCATTTCAGTTGCACTCTTTTGTGACTCAGGATTCAGAGGGAATATAGATGCCAATTGAGCCACTCTTTTTCAAATTTTTTGGAGGCATTTTTTAATTGCAGACGTCGGGTCATCACAAATACTAAAATCAACATCTAGGTCCTTGTCAAAGGACTCCTCGTGAGGGATTACAGGTTCCTTTCCCTTTCTCTACTGACCACCTATCTGTGATAACAATATTACTAACACTATTAGAATTAATCCCAAACAGTGATGAAAAGAACATAATAAAAAACACTATTTAACATTTTGCTTCTATCTAATTTGTAGTACAATAACAAAGAGGTTTACCTGCTGGGAAGAAGTGCCTACAAGATCATCATTGTCCCCTCTATGTGGCTACTCCATATTGTGGCCTTGTGTTATTATTTAAAGTTAATCAATAATTAGAAAGGACTAGATTAATAAATTTCATTAGAAGATGATGATGGAGATGAGGTGGGAGCTAAGGAGACTCTCTAGATGTGGCTGGAAAAAAAAATCAATTATTTAATGGTACAGAGCATGTACCTGCACCCCCATGATAGTGACATTGTTTTTATCTATGCGATTCAAATTGTAATCAATAAGAAACTCTTCCCTTACATGTATTTATTTTATCACACATACAAATACATGATTTCCCTTGCGCACCTCAAATATACAATTGGGTTGCTTAATAGTTGACAGAGGTCGCGTACTATTTATAAAACCTACAATATTCCCTGATGCTTTTGGTCTTCTGCCAATGTATATAGCCACTCTTTTACTTTGTTCATTGTCTTTTTGCTGAATATAATTTTCCGAGAGTGCATACCTATACATACTTTTTTTATATTGAACAATTTGCATCCAACTTTTGTAATCGTAACAAGGTCCAACATACTCCATCAATTCGACAACTTTGTTGTAAGAGACCTTTATGCCATCCATGGAAAATAGGCCCAAACCATGTATTGATGATGGTGTAATGCGATGTATCTTTCCTTTAACACTAAAATCAATGTTTATTAGAGGAAGTTCCTTGGGGACCCATTGTTTCCATAGATATTGGTACCTAAAGGGCACCTCAATGTCACCTTTTCTCTCATCATCATAAGAACATGACCCCCCTTGAGCAAGGAAAAATTTCATGCATTTATTGAATTTCCTTCCAGTCTATTGACCTCTAGTTGATCTTCCTAATTCAGACATACTACATGACTCACTTTCTTCTTCCATTCCCATATTTCCTTCGCTCGAGGAAGACACATATGAAAAATACCTATTTGCTACTACCTACACTCCATCAAAGGAGAGAGATAGAAATTAATGCGAGATATTTTACAAATTGTGAAATACATTAATCTCTATAGGGTGTATTGACTTATACCTGTCGATCCATGAGACTGTGTGGGATGCTTGTGAAAGGGGTTTAGCTACCTGCATATGTAATTCAATTATCTTATGTTAGCTAAAAAATTCATGATACATATACTAAAAAATACATAGTAAGTACATTAAAAACCATAAGCATCCCATATGAATTAAAAACATTAAAAGGTACATCACAAATTAATTAGATTAAGAATTGATCTCATAACTGTACATTTCTATCAAGAAATCAATATTAAATAGATTAATTAGTGATCACATAAATATACATTTCATTCATGCCATTGATCTTATTCTTCATCTAACTCATCACCGTGATCATCGTCGTTGTCAACATCATCACCATCACCGTCATTGTCATCGTCATCATCATCATCATCATCATCATCATCATCATCATCATCTTCTTCAAGAAAAGTTACATTAGGAACATCATCTACTAACTGTCGATCGTGATCATCATCTACATTATCTTCTAGTTGTTTGCAATCTTCTTCTCCCATCACATTATACCTTATTGGCCTTCCTCTTGGATAATTTCTCATAATAAATAACTAACCCAATTTATGTGGAACTCTGAGTAAAATACCTGCTCACATTGGCTTGGAAGAACACATGGTGTTAGAAACACTGAGAGGGGGGGGGGTGAATCAGTGTTTGTCTATTTATTAATTTTTAGCAACTTAAGCATAAATCAAACATACATCCAATGAAGGTTTAATACAAGAACTCATAACACATGATATGATTATGTGGAAACCTTGATCAGAGGAAAACCCCGGTGGGAATCAGTACCCACAAATATTGTACTAGTATAATGAACCTGTTAAAGTTCCTTTTCCTTGTTAGAAGCAATCTTTACAATATGAGTACAATGACCTGGTTAAGGGTCTGACCCTGTTAGGAGTCTTACAATAACCCTGTTATGGGTGGTGGACTCACTGTCCAAGAGCTCACTGCTAAATAGGATGAAGGCTACAACCTTCTGATAGTTGATATACACTATATCAAAAGTGAACTACTGTGATGACACTGCTGTCTGATCAGTTTCGTGTATGCGCAAATGCTCTTAATCTCTTAAAGAGATTTATCTCTTACTAACTTCATCATACTGCTCTTCTATATCTCTTTCATACATGTTATTCAACACTTGTAACATAACTTTACATTACATACTTATATGTTCATATCCGAAGAGGCACGACTCAAAACAATACTATAGTCGGCCCTAAAAACATAATACACAACAATTTTGAGAAAGTCAACTTAAGCGTGTTTAAAAAATTACTAATTACATTATTACAAACATATAATCAAAGGTGCTCGACCGTTTCATAACAAAATAATTCATGTTGATCAAAACACTAGTCGGCTTCCATGCTCTGTCTTCTGGACTGTTGGTGTATTGATCTGTCTATAACTTCTCTGTACTATCATGTCGTACCATGTGTGTCTAGACTTAGTATGTACACATGTCATAGAACATATATCTGAATGTGCATACTCTGATTTGATGTCTAACATGTGCACTGATGTGCTGATCTCTGTATATCTCTGTCTATCCTATTTTCCATACTTAGTCATTTTGTCTTTCATGATAGAAACTTAATATGACTTTTTTGCCATAATGACAACACAAAAATAGTCATATGTCCTCTAGGATTCAACTTGCCAACAATCTCCCCCTTTGTCATTAATGGCAACAAAGGAATGTGGCCAAGTTACTCAAAATGACTTAACACCAAAAAACTATATATCTCTGCATTTCTTAACGTATATATATATTGCACTCCATATATACACATTCTCTATATACATCACTCCCCCTTTTAAACTAGTGACAAAGGTGTGCAAAAATTGTAAGTCTTCTATATACTTACTCCATGTAAACATCAGGGTACACAATCTGAAGAGATTGGATCTCTTTCTGCCAGAATACTTTCATTGCATCAACTGTCTGAAGATGCGCGCATAAAGCATATGTCAGCTTCTCTATTTTTGTCAAATCCATACAGGGACCTTGATCATACATCACAATGGTGGCATCAATTTGTTTGATGTTCTCATTCAAAACTACTAGAGAGGGCACAAGTGCATTTCTTGATTGAGTCTGTCTGACTCTTATCTTACTGATCTCCAACTTAGCCTTCTCAATCTTGTCCAACTGTCCTTGATAGACATTGTTACAGATGTTCATGTATTGCATGGATGTCCCAACTGATTTTCTAATGCTGTCCACCATGATCTCTGCCTTTTCTATCTTTTTAATGTGTTCAGAGGTGAATTTTACTCTATCCATGTAGTTTGCTGTGACTTTCCTTCCTTTAGCTGCCAACTCTTTTAGTATGGACTGCCCAATCTTCAAAGAGTTTAATTCTAAGGTAAAGTTCTTTACCAATTCATTTAGTCTCTCCTTTTTATATTCATCTTCTGCAATTCTAGTAGCTGAGTCTACTAGGCTTGTAAAATGTGATTTGAAGCTTGTTAGAATGCTGTCCACATTTTCAACTGATTGAACTTTGGCTACTTTCTTGTCTGCAGGAACTAAGTCATTCAACATGTTTACTGATTCCAAAAAGTGAGGGTTCCTCATCACTTGTTTCTCTTTTGCTTTTTCCATAGAAAGAACGCTGATCTTCATTAAGTCCTCTTCTCCCCATGCATCTAGACTTACTGAATCAGGAGTTAACCTTGACAACAATGAAGTAGATGGTTGAGTGGATGGTGAGAATATAGTATTCTTACTGGTATCTATGCATTCACTCTTTACTAGTATCTCTTTGATTGGTGTCTTATTATCTTGAGTATCTTTTTCTTCATTCAAGTCAATTGGATCATTGGAGGGAACTTCATCTTATTGTACAAATGTATCATTAGTGCACATCTCTTCAGTGCTTACAAATGCTTTATCAACTTTGTCCATGTCATTGTCAGATGCTGTCATGGGTATCTTGATATTATCAACCACTAAAGTATCTTCTGAGTCTTTTGCTGTATCAGAGGTTATTGTCACTGGGGGTGCTGTGGACCTGTTATAGGTGCTTTCTAAATCACTGGTTCTGTAACCTATTTGGGAGGAGCTGGAGTTACCTTAGTTGTAGGCGCCGTTGATGGATACATGTGTCTATCCATAAACACTTGGGAAAATTCCTTTTCAGTTTCTTTTCCAATCTTCTCATACTCTTTGTTCATAATCTGAAGAGTTCTTGTCTTGGTTCTGAGATGAGGCTTTACCAGATCTAATAGAATTGCCTTCTCATCATGTGAGCATACAGGGAGAAGAGTATCCAATGTTTCTTCTCTTATCCTCATGTCTCCCTCAATTGCATGTCTCTTCATTATTTCTAGTATGTTCCATAACTTGTCAGGTATCACTGTCTAAAGTTCAAGAAATGACTTCTTAAACTTGATCATGTGAGAGATGATCATAGAATGTATCTCAGTTTTATCAATCTCTTGATACTTTTTATAGACCTTAGCAAGTGTGTCTAGTCTCCCTTCATTAACAATCTTGTTCTTTAAGATATTTAGACTAGGTCTAAATCCTACCTCAGGAGGAGCTTGAGTGTTCCTTGCTGTGCTCTATGTGTTCCTTAATGATGGGTGATTTGTGGGCACTTACTTCCTTCCTCTAGACTTCTTGCTTGGTATAGAAGGTGGAGATGAGTCTAGGTCAATGGTGGTAGAGGGCGTAGAGGTGCTCTCTACTTTCTTCTTCTTCTGGATTTCATTAGTCTTCTTAAGTTCTTTGGCTATCTTGGCTTCTCTAGCTTTGTCAAGATCTTCTTGAGTGACTCCATGAACTTTTAGAATGCTAGATGTAATCTTTGATGCATTTCTTTTATTATCAGCACTATATAATATAGAATCAATTGCATTAGTCTTCTCTTTGTAAGTGCCCCATCTAGGCTCATTGGGATCTTTAAACACAGACAAAAGGAGCTGTGCATATCCTTCCAATACATGTTCCTCCACTTCATACCCAAGTGGATGAATCCATTTAGTTCTAGGCTCAACTACCTCCATGCAAGTGCAGTCAGTCTCTACCATGAAGCATATGGTTTCCTTATACTTTTCAACAATCTTCTCAAGTATCCTGAACCTCTTCTGCATCTTGATCCTAAAAGATTTGATTTCCATGTCCATAGCATCCTTTGCACTACTCTCTAATGTGGTTTTTGGTGAAATTTGAGACATAGTGGGTTTGTTTTTGTCTAGGTAAAGATTAGTAACCTTACCAACAATGTGGAAGTACAAGTAGATGATCAGAGACCCAAACCTGAATGTCTTGTTCTTGTCATGCTTGATAACTTGAATGTTTTCCATCAAATTACCTTGAAGTATCTCACATAGATTAAACTGAGTGTTATCCTTCACCATCCTGATAGCTGCTAGAACTGTGGCTGCTGACACACTGTTTAATCTGCTTGTGTGCTGGAACTTGATTAAGTAGGGTTTGACAAAACTTTGAAATGACACAACTGCTAGGGTTCCGTTTCAACTTCTTATCTATTTGCTTAACTACCAAATCTGTTATGCTTCTGTGCTTTGATGCTTAGTGCTCCAGTGCTCTCCAAATTCTGTGATCTTGAATGCAAGTGTGAAGAAGATCGAACATTTACATTCTTTTATAAAAGATACTGCATTTAATGTTTGCAACCGTATGCAAATTACTTAGAGAATTTGCAACTTTGATCATGATGCATTTGATACAATGTGTGCATGCATACTGCAATATCATGTGCTCATAACCATGAATCCATAGGTGCATACTCAGAGGTGAGTATACCAGCCGCACAGGGGTTCTGAGCTAGAATAGCTCCCCCTAAGACCAAGAAGGTCTATTCAACCAGAAATGGAGGATGCGTCCACTGTGGATGCATCAACTACTTTGTCAACATCATTGTCCTTCTTTACTTCAACCCAAATTTTTATTGAATCTTCTTTTTCTTGAAAAAACTTGACTTCTCCTTCTTCTTCAAATAGTGATTTCTTAGGATCCTCTTGCTTTTGAGTTCTGGATCTATAGAACCTTGAGATGTGTCCAGCCTTTCCACATGTGTGACAAATGATAGGAGGTCTAATGTTCTTGTTCATCATGCTACACTACTTTTCTATGTGTCCATTGTAGTTACATATCTGACATGTAATATTCTGCAAATTTCTTTGAGGTTGATTTCTCTGATTGTTTTGATTCATTCTTCTGTGATTCTGCTATGACTGATTTCTTTGATTTTTTCTGCAATGTATAGCCCTGTGACCAAACTTATTACAGGAGTAACAATAACCATTGAAAGGTCTTACCTCTTTGCAATCTCTTGCCAAATGACCTTATTTGTTACATGCATAACAAGTTCTGTTAACTTGCTTGATTTCCCCTTTAGGTAGATTTGTTTTAATCTCTGTAACATTTTCAACTTTCTTTGCTTCTGAAGATGCTTCATGTGCTTTCTTTCTTTCTTGCAATGAATTGATTTCAATTTGTGCTACATTGAATCCAAGACCAGTAGTGTCACCTTTTTTCTTTTGTGCATTAAGCTGAGATTGAAGTGAATCAAAAATTGTGTGGAGTTTATCAATCTTATCCTTTTCTTTTGTTAATTTAGATTCCATCTTCTTCTTTATGTTCTCTAATTCCAAGACTTTCATGTTTTCTTTCAAGAGTTCATCTTGTATTTGATTGCTTTCTTTGATCTTTTCTTCAATAGCAATTTGATTGTCTGTTAGCTGTTCATCCAGATTTTCAATTTTATCTTTCAGAGACATATTCCCTTCATTGAGCTTTTTGACTATTTTCCCTAAATCACTTGTAGAACAATCTTTCAAATATTTTCTCAAATTTTTGATAAGCATTTGTGAGCCATCAACTTTTAGTCTAAGTTCTTCATTTTCTTTTCCAGATTTGTCAAGATCTTCAAGATTCTTTTTCAAATGTTTTTCTTCTATTGAGTCCATGATCTCCTCAAGTGGTTAAATTTTTTTTCAGAGGACCAGAGCTCTGATACCAATTACTAGAAACACTGAGAGGGGGGGGGGGGTGAATACGTGTTTGTCTATTTATTAATTTTCAGCAACTTAAGCATAAATCAAACATACATCCAATGAAGCTTTAATACAAGAAATCATAACACATGATATGATTATGGGGAAACCTTGATCAGAGGAAAACCTTGGTGGGAATTAGTACCCACAAATATTGTACTAGTATAATGAACCTGCTAAAGTTTCTTTTCCCTGTTAGAAGCAGTCTTTACAATATGAGTACAATGACCTAGTTAAGGGTCTAACCTTTTTAGGAGTATTTTACAATAACCCTATTAGGGGTGGTGGACTCACTGTCCAAGAGCTCACTACTCAATAGGATGAAGGCTACAACCTTCTGATAGTTGATATACACTATATCAAAAGTGAACTGCTATGATGACACTGCTGTCTGATCAATTCTGTGTATGCGCAAATGCTCTTACTCTCTTAAAGAGATTTATCTCTTACTAACTTCATCATACTTCTCTTCTATATCTCTTTCATACATGTTATTCGACACTTGTAACATAAATTTACATTACATACTTATATGTTCATATCCGAATAGGCGCGACTCAAAACAAGACTATAGTCGGCCCTAAAAACATAATACACAATGCTTCCGAGAAAGTTGGCTTAAGAATGTTTACAACATTAATAATTACATTATTACAAACATATAATCAAAGGTGCTTGGCCATTACATAACAAAATAATTCACGCTGATCAAAACACTAGTCAGCTTCCATGCTCTGTCTTCTGGACTGCTGGTGTACTGATCTATATGTAACTTCTTCGTACTATCATGCCATACCATGCATGTCTGGAATTAGTATGTACACATGTCATAGAACATATATCTGAATGCGCATACTCTGATTTGATGTCTAACACGTGCGCTGATGTGTTGATCTCTGTATATCTTTGTCTGTCCTATTTTCCATACTTAGTCATTTTGTCTTTCATGACAGAAACTTAATATGAATTTGTTGCCATAATGACACCACAAAAATAGTCATATGTCCTCTAGGATTCAACTTTCCAACACATGGCTCATCCCCAACTGGCTCAAACCACCTTGTATTAATCATTGGAAATCCATTTTCATGTTCAATAACAGTTCTATCAGGATCATTTTGATTAAGTTGTAGCCTATACCATCTGACAAAAAATAGAACTAATCTAAAGGATTTAAAATCACACTCAAGAATATCATCCAAAATTCTATATTATCAATTTTTAGACTCTCGAGGATGTAAGTCGTTTCTAGATGAAATATTAGTCACCTGAAAGACTGCACTTATCCCAGAATCAAAAGTTCTCTTTGTGTCATCCAACTTTTTGATGCAAAATTTATGACCATTGCAAAATATAGCCTTGTGGTGTTTGACCTGCAAAAATATGTCAAACATGTATAAATTATTGCATCGGGAGTTGATAAACATACGGGTGGTTAACAAATTTATACATACCTGGAAATCTCTTAAACCATATGCTAAATCTATTTCCCTTTGTGTAACATTTGGATCTCCGTTACGATGAGCGTCTTTAACCAATGAAGACACAACTTCCTAGGTTAATGTGCGACCTAAATAATGACATCGTTCAATCCATACCGTATCCAATCTTGATTATTTGCAATATAAAAATGTATTGCATCCCACTCTCGAGCAGCTGTACAAAAAATAAATAGATGACTTACAACTGTTTAATTTTGAATATTAAGAATTAATTAACAACTAAAATAACATCTTATATTTTATTACCTCTCACTTTCCTCAATCTACCTTTCCCCACCAAGTACTCCCGTTTGAATTTTCTAATGGTGTGAAGATCCCAAATGCGATCTATATGGATCTTTGCTGCAAGCTTATGAAGATATTTAGTAATGTACAACATAGTCTGGTATACCATATATCCCTCCACTATAGAACCCTCAGGATGCTCTCTTTGTCGAACCATAGCCTTCAAAAATTTCAAGTGTCTCTCAACCATCCACATTGACTGAGTGTGTACAGGTCCACACAATTCAATCTTCTCAACTTGGTGTATGAAGTAGTGTTCTTATGCATTGAAAAATGTTGAAGGTAGACACTTTTGCATTTCACACATTAGATGAGGAACTCTTCTCTTCCAATATTTTATATCTTCTTTATGAATTTCTTTAGATGAAAACCACCTATAAGACATTCAAGACACAAAAATATATAAACATGAGACTTTACAATATATTACATAGCAAGATATCATTGATTACCTCATCTATTTTCCAAGATATTATATCACTTGTTTGATGTTATTGTTGAAGTTCTCTGGGAGAGATATCAGTATCACGTACTACAACAATTATAAAAATAATCATGTCATTATCTTCTCACATAATACAATGAAAAGTACATGCAGTTTACAAATATATTGTAAATACAAAATAATATGACTTATTTTGATGAAGGTATGCCAATCATGCATTTTCAACCCTAGCCCAGATTCACTTTTCTTTGATATGATATTGCTTATGTTCGCAACAAATCCTATGGGAACTCAATTTTTTCGTATGACTTATTTTATGGCATCACTTTGTTGCTCTATTAATAACCAAGGAAGGGCACTTATATTAGTCCGTTCTCCATTTGTATTTGATTCAATGAAATTTTTCATTGCATAATTGGATTCATGAATGTCACTACAAATTTTGACAATTTTTTCTTTGTCACGCCTTCCATCCAATATATTTCACAATGTCTCTGTTACATTCTTTCCAATATGCATAGTATCAAACAAATCCATAATTTACAGCTGCTCGTAGTAGGGAAACCTACTAAATTTTCTGGGATAAATTTTTAGTCCCTTTGGAAGGTGCTCAGTAGTATTTCCTTGACGACCTTCACGATCATCAATTACATAATTAGCAAACAAAACACAATAGAAATATATAAATTCTAAACATAAATCATTAGGTAGAATAGTACACTAATAAATTTTATCTTAAATTTCGACGAGAATTAGTCAAATTTTCTACTACCATTGGTCGAATAAGAGACTAAACTGTCGTCGATCTTTTTTCATCACATTTTCTACATGGTAAATAATAGTCAAAATTTCAACCACATAACTGAACAAATTATCGACTGCAACAATCCCTTGTAACAAGAAGAATAAGACGTCGCTTAATTGGTGTAATAGTAGAAATTGAGACCATTGTGTCGTCACTTTATCCACCTAAATTCGTCGAGTGGAACGTCACAGGTATAGCATCCTAGTCAAAATTAGTTCATTTTGTCATCGAATTATCCACCAAAATTCATCACAGAAATGGTCGAATGTATAGCATCCTGGTCGAATGCAATACTATGTAAAAGTCAAAATTGCGACCAATACTAAATTTTGTTTAAAAAAAAATGTGATGAGGATGGAGTAATGCGATATTTGATATCATAGTATTTGTCATCAAATATAATAAATAGATTAAAATGTGATGAGGACGGAGCAATGCGATATTTGATATCATAGTAATTGTCATCAAATCTAACAAATAGATTAAAATGAATGTGCTACAGATGTTTCAAGATAATGTACCAACTCCAAAATGTAGCGGTGTTCTAAACAATAATGAATTAGCTATATATTGTGTATGCTTAGCCATTCAAATATCCATAAAAATAAAAGAAGAAGAATCAGAGATCTCTTCCATTAAGAAAGTGGAAGCATGATGAAATGGTCTTTTCGAGGGTTGTAATTAAGGGAAAGGCTAGAATTTTAATCGTATAGTTGACAAGCATGTCTCATCTTAAATGTGAAATAG
>MU226274.1:2128124-2144075 GCA_018584345.1 Thuja plicata | reverse complement strand
TAAGCACAATTGGGTAGTAATTTTTCAAGGCTCATAACTCAACCTCGTGAGAGGTATTGAAAAAATATTAGGGGATAAAAGATCATGTTGCCAAGATTTACAAAAACCTCTCTCAGTTTTGGGTGATTCAACTTTGTTTGCATTTTGCAAAGCAATCTCAGTCGATGCCAAAACTTGCAATGAGGGTTAGTTGAAAGTAGCTCCGTAGTGTATATTTCAAACCATCCATCCTGGCATCAAATCATCTACTCCATCAGCTCTAGTTGTCCAGGTAAACACTAGTGACAACCCCATTCCACCCATAGAGTCACTGGAACACTCGCGACCATGCTCGACCCAAGTGTCCCCAAGGTGCACTAAGCACGATTAGGCAGCAATTTTCCAAGGCTCATATCTCGGACCTTGTGAGAGGTATCCACAAACTGTCAGGGGCTACAAGATCATGTTGCCAAGGTCTACAAAATTCTCTCTCAGTTTTGGTGGATTCAACTTCGTTTACGTTTCACAAGAAAATCTCAGTCGATGCCAAAACTTGCAATGAGGGTCAGTTGAAAGTAGCTCCGTAGTGTATATTTTAATCCATCTATCCTGTAATCAAATTGTCTACTCCATTAGCTCTGGTTGGCCATGTAAACACTAGTGACAAACCCATTCCACCCATGGAGCCACTGGAACACTCGCGATCATGCTCGACCCAAGTGTCCCCAGGGTGCACTAAGCACGATTGGGCAGCGATATTCTAAGGCTCATATCTCAGACCTCATGAGAGGTATCAAAAAACTATTAGGGGATACAAGATCATGTTTCCAAGGTCTACAAAAACCTCTCTCAGTTTTGGGTGATTCGACTTCATTTGAGTTTTGCAAGGAAATCTCAGTCGATACCAAAACTTGCAATGAGGGTCAGTTGAAAGTAGCTCCGTAGTATATATTTCAAATCATCCATCCTGGCAATGAATCATCTATTTCATTAGCTCTGGTTGGCTAGGTAAATGCTAGTGAGAACCCCATTCCACCGATGGAGTCACTGGAACACTCGTGACCACGCTTGAGCCAAGTGTCCCCAAGGTGCACTAAGCACGATTGGGCAGCGATTTTCCAAGGCTCATATCTCAAACCTCGTAAGAGGTATCCACAAACTGGTAGGGGTTGCAAGTTCATGTTTTTGAAGTCTACAACAACTCTTCCAGTTTTGGGCTTTTCAACTTCATTTCTATTTGGTAAGGCAAACTCAGTCGATGTCATAACTTGCAATGAGGGTCAGTTGAATTACTATTGAAGGAAGGATTTGGGTATCGTTACAAAACAAAGAAGAATTTGAGTGATCTTGATAATTTATTTCATCTATGATAACAAATTCGAAAAAATTGACATATAACTTCAACAAGATATAATTTAAATCATAATGATAATCAAATATAACTTCAAGATAATATAAATGATAATCACTATGATTTATGGAAGGGTCTGGCATTAGTCGGTGGTGTATTCACACACCAAGAATTACTCACTAACCATGACTATATGCTATTATATGTTAGCATAAAAAGATCTTTGGAGCGGTAGGATGCAAGATATGCAGAAAACACCCTTCGCAATATGAATCAAAAGCTAGGGTTTTACATGGTGGGCATAATCATGAACAAACTGAATGCATTATTAGACCTCCTCAAATTCCCAAATGCCCCCCGAGCACGAACAGATGCACAAGCTCAATCAGAGCCAACCCATCGTGGGCACTCGACAATGCTGAATGTGGTGCCATACCTCAATGCACATCCCTCGGAGCTGGATTTCAAATTGGAAAATAATGAATAATGTACACAGGGTGGTGAGCAAATGGCACCCAACAATCAAAGTGCGGATGACACCTTCAGTGGGCCACAAGATGCAGACTTCATGGCGGAAACTCCACACTCGGCTGCTGCAGAGAAAAGGGAGAATGTAGATGCTTCACCCACAGGTTGGTCCCCACGTGCTTTGGAGTACCCAACTATGGTTTGGGGTGTGGAGGACATGATCGAATAAAATTTGAAAGTTTATACATCCTCTACAAGCTTTTTTTGTCTTTTCTAGTTTTGTAAACAGTTATAAAATGATATCTCAAATGTAAGTTCAGTAGAACATTAACCTATAAATGGTTATTTGAAAGCAGGGTCGAATAGTACATGGCATAGAATCCATAAGTCCTGGCATATGTCCCGGCATGTGGAAATTTTGTATAAAAACTAAATCCCTAGGGGATTCATTATGTAATTGATCTTGTAAATTGATACGATAGAACAAATACATGTATATGACAATGATCCTGGGGTTTCTTACTGGTTCTTCCACGGGGGAGTTATTGAATCATATTATTATTATTAATAAAAATATGGTGGATAATCCACTTTTGCTTTAAAAAAAAAAAAAACTTCAAGATATAATAATCATAATCATAGTCAAGATATAACTTCACCATTCAATTACATATACATGAGTAATAAATGTGCATATAAAAGATGACACAAATATAACATAAAAATGAAAATTTTCTATATATAGAAAGTATCAAAAGTATCTCTATATACAAATATGACACATGCCATTTCAAAATGTCTACAAATCAATGTTTCAAGGTGTACAATGTGGCATATATGCCATCTCAAAATGTGTCAAGTAGCATCTCTAAATGAACACATCTAAATCTACATCCTATGTTGTAGGGGGATCATCAAAATATAGCCTCTTTGAAGAAGTATTTGGCTCTGATTGATCCTGCATCAAAAAATGAGTTCAATCCCAAGTTAGATTGCTTAGTTTATATGATTTGTACATATATTTAATTCATAATTCAAACATGAATTTAATTATAAATTATAATTTAATACAAACATATGTACCTAGTCTCTCAGTCACCTACCACGATCAGGTGTCGTAACATAAGTCTTTGGTAGCGAACAGATAGTGCCACCAATACCAACTCTGACCTATAAATATATATTTGCAATAATGAGATTAGAGTGGTGCAGGGGCCCAAGGTGCAACATAGAGTAATAAATTTACAAAATAGGATGATAGCATAATAAAATTACAAATTGATTGAACTAAAATTAAAACTTACATCCACTGACCCCTCCTCTGGAGTAGTGGGCTGGGTCAACAAAGATAGGAATGATTCTCATGGGGCTCTCTCGCACTAGGAGTAACCTATGAGAGTAAAAAAGATAGTCAATTATATATAAATGTACTTCATCATAACAACCCTGGTTACAAAATATAAATAAAAATATGTACAAATCCACGTACAATCAGGCTATCACCCCAAATTGAGATGCCTGTGAGCCCAGGCTCCCGAAGCTATGTCGAGACATCGTCATGAGCCACACCCTATACAATAAAGTGCATGTAAAATATTTATTACCACACACAAGTAAAATACATATGCATGCATAATTAATCTTAAACAATTAATTACCTTTCCTTTGTCGACGCATGAGGAAGGAACCCCCTCGTGCCCCCCATTGACATCAGCTGAGACCTGCAAGAGTACAATAAGATGACAATATATTAGTAAATGTATAAATTTTATTACTCTAATTGATAGAGATTTCAGCATGTACACCAAATAATAATAAAAAACTAATGGGTACATAATTTATAATATACTATATAGGTGTCAAGGCCAAATGAAATGGTTGAAAGTGTGGAGTCATCCACCTACCTCAATTCCTCCTCTATCATTGACTAAACATAAATGGACTAAATATATATACATAAGTGCATGCAATCATTAAAACTAATCTAAATTAATAAATTATTTTTAAATTAAATAAGTCATGTAACAAATTTATTTATAATGTTTACTCTTACCGTATCAACATGACTTCATGGCTCTGCGTACCCCTCCTCAGCACTCTCATGAGACGTAGATGCTCCATGAGGTGTTGTAGCCTCTATAGCTACGTCTCCTATGTCCTCCTCATCAATAACATACTGATATGTATCAAAATCAATAAGCAGTCTGAGGTGCAAATTCTTGCACATAATGCAAGTATGGGGTATGCATACATGTGAACTGCTGCCAGATGTCGATGCGCCATCATCATCCACACTAGGAGGCAACAATGACCTAGTCTGCATGATCAACTGATCACTCAACATGTGAATGGCCCTAATACTCTGTAAGGTAGCCTTTGCAATGATATCAGGATGTTTCACTGGAGGAGGGGGCGCGACATTAGTGGGGGGGACAAAGGTAGTGGCCTTTTTGCGCTGGGCAAATGGCCTAGTCTGAAGAGCTCCTCCGCCTATGCCCATGTTGGGCCTCATACTCCAATAATTAACATTGTGACCAAGCACAAACTCAGAATACAATTTTTTTATGAAATAGAAAGGGAGCTCCAAATTGCTATGGGGTGGTTTATTAAAAACCATCCACCAGCGTTCCCAAAAGTGTGTGCGCATTACTTCATTTGTGCACCATTTTATTAATAATTTTGGCTTTTTGAGGTCAAATTTTAATCCAGTTTTAGGATTAACAAAAAGGGAAGCTATATCTTCCTTAGTTATATTAAGGGCAGCAATCCCATCATGGTCAAGCCCGTCATCAAATTGGGTTTGCATATCATCACGCCAATGAAGAGTAGCATTATGTTGTTGTGTAAGGGTGTCAATATTTTCAACAATGGTATTTAGGGTGGAAAGCATAGGAGCTAATGTAGGTATATTTTTATGTGTTTTTGAAGCCTCGTATAGTGTTCAAATTCTCTTCTATCAAATCCTCTAAAGATTGAGGGTTTTGAAGCGGTTCTAGATTGTTTTGGGGATCATTATTTGGTGGGGGAGGGTTATTATCTTCATTGTTGTTAGCCATGCCTAATTAAATAATATAAAAATATAAATTTCAAATTGATTTCATATATTATTAAAAAAATCAATTCAAAACCCTATTTTTACCAAAAAAACTACATTTAACATGAAAATAAAAAAAATTAATCCAGATATAGCAAGAATTTACTTACCAGATAAACTGTGAAGTCAAATTTGTTGTTGGAGCAATCAGGCACCCAAAAAAATTGTGTATTGGATATTTTTAGCCGTTTTCCAAACCCAAAATGATGAGAGAAATGAGGAAAGTGGCTCGCGGGTTTTGATTTATGCCATAGGTTTCGGGTACCCAAAAAAATTAGGTACTTGATATTTTCAGGTACCCAAAAATATCATGTACCCAAAAATATCATGTACCTGATTAGGCTTGTGCTTTGGTGTCAGGTTTTCCCAGGTGTACTGACACCCAGGCCTACTAAAAAGTCAACAAACATTTTCATGTGCTTTTGGATGAGTGAAAAGTGGATTTTTTCACATCGCCACTTTTTGGCCCCCCATGATTTTGCACATACCCACCAAGAAAATTGCAAATGAAAAGGATTGGACCATGTAGAGTGATAGCCAAGTATGGAGTCAACGCCTATAAAATAGATCTACCCAAAGAGATGTCAATTTCTCCCATCTTCAATGTGAAAGATTTGGTAAGTTACAAAGGACCAGAGATGGAGGATGAACAATACAGTACTGAGGTAAGCAAGGATGTGAATGAAATCAAGGCTCCTAAACAAATCAAACCACAAGTGAAAAAGATATTGGATTCAAGAGTGAAAAAGAAGACAAGGCATAAGATCTTGTTAGGATAGGTAAAACCCTATTCTCCCAAGAACACCTGAATGCATAACCCTGTCACATGGAAGAAGTAAAGAATAGAAGACAGGAAGAATCTATGGAGGCCAAAAAGCCAGAGGCATCATATACACAAGAAAATAATATATTAACAATATATTTCAAGATGTTACAATGAGATGTGAAAACTCCTTATGAAAAATAAAGAGGTGAATCCTTATAAAAGGAATCACGAAACCCTAAAAGGGAAACCCTAAAGTTAGCTTAAGCAACTAGAGTGAATAGGTGAGTTAGTAATTAGATCATAATGATTTAATTAATAACCCAAGAGACTATTACTCTAACACCCCCCCTTAAGATAAGCTTAGGGAGAAGCAAGACCTAGAAGACTACTGCAAAAAGCAGGAAAGAAGGGTCCCAGCAACAAGGCCTGAGCAGGTACCCAAGTACAAGAAATAAAATAGATGAAGGAAACAAAGCCTCCAATATACAGAAAGTCCCAAAGAAAGGAACAAGAAAGAGCAAGAAGCATCTCCGAAGCATGAAGCTGTAAACACTGTCAGAAGTAACTGCTGGAACCCCCACTGAAAAAGTGCATGACTAGGTAGAGAATACAAAGTCTGAAGAGTTTGTCAATCGAAGACGTGACCTCCAAAGGTAGGAATGAATGAGTGTTTATATAGTAGATGATCCATCTCATCGTAATGCATAGGTGCCTAGCCACTACATCCGTTAAGTACATAGGAATAAAAATAGAATACGTAGATCACTCAACTAAACCAAGAAAGCAATAGAACCAACAGGTGAACCCCCCCATAATGCTAAACAGGGAGAGGGGTGACAGGAATACTAAAATGCAATGCCAGAAATATCTGTAGGAAGAAGAATCAGGAACACCAATAGTGCAACAAAAGTACAAGCATAGGATAAAGGAAGAATCTATGGAGGCCAAAAAGCCAAAGGCATCATATACACAAGAAAACAATATATTAACAATATGTTTCAAGATGTTACAATGAGATGTGAAAACTTCTTATAAAAAACAAAGAGGTGACTCCTTATAAAAGGAATCACAAAACCCTAAAAGGGAAACCCTAAGGTTAGCTTAAGCAACTAGAGTGAATAGGTGAGTTAGTAATTAGATCATAATGATTTAATTGATAACCCAAGAGACTATTACTCTAACAGATCTATATGGAGCATCTAGTGAAACAGAGACAACAACTAGAGTCAGAAGCCACTTGGATAGATGAAAGTGACTTCAATAAGAATGGAATCAGTGAGGAATTCCTGACACCATAGGTACCTTAACTTGTTTTTTGCAAGGGGAGAATGGTGCAGGAGCACCCTAAGGTCTTTGAAAGATCTTTTTAAGATTTTGGCTTGCAGGTTGGTTTAGCCAACCATTAGTTAATAAGGACTATGTTATAAATTATCAAATGTGTCTAAGGTGTGACTAGGTTTAACAATGATTAGGGTTTGATAGTTGTTGAGTCAAGTTGCATCTAGGGGTCTATATCCTTAGAAGTCAACCAAAAGGTCAAAGGGTTGACCAAAACTCCAAAATGGAGTGAAATTCAAGGTTTTAATGTTTTAAATTGTTTTAGGATCATTTGGTAAGTTTTGAAACCAAATTGGGTCATTGGAATTGATAAAATGTCATTTTGAGAAAAGTTGTAAAAGTTGTCATGACAACTTTTGCAACTTTGCAAAGTTGTCATGACAACATTTCCTAGATTTTAGGAATTGGCTTTAATTGTGCCTAAATCCTAAGATGAGGGTTTAGACATGTGGTAATATGGTATATAAGGTGGAACAAACCCTAAAGTGACAGTTAGAAGTCATTTTGTACGGACTGAGTATTGGGAAGGAGGAATTAACATTGTATTTTGCAGACAAAGCCATCATCCGATACTTTAATGGATTGAATGTGTTGAATTAATGCATTGAGAGTGTTTATTGGGTTATTTTCTTAGTCTCTATGACATTTATTTGATCACTTGTTCATACTGGTTAGCATTTTGTAAATTCTTTAGCTTTTACTGGTTCACTGTCCAGTTTTGGACTAGTCATGTAGATAATGACTTTTCTTGGAGTTCCCATGGTCCAAAGTCTTATGACCACTTGGAATTAATTAAATCCTTGCATATAAAATGTACATATGGTGTGTGAAGTGTGTGTGTGCAGGGAAGGCATGAGAACATTCAGGCCCTAGGCGAGTACTAGTTATTTTGGCTAGGGGAACAGAACAGTGTAGAGAGAATGGTGATTGCTTGGTGATTGGTATGTGTCTATAAATGGAGTATAGGGGCATGTAATACAGACATGTTTATGGAAGGAGAAGTGTAAAGGAGGTTTTTAGAGAAGTTAAAGAAATCTAAGAAAACAAACCAATGTTCATGCCCTAGAAACCCTCAATTATAGGGGTTTGGTGAAAGTCCATTGTACAGACAAGGTGGGAAAATAAGACCTAGAAAATATTTAAGCTTAGGAAAAAATCACAAGGAATATGTATTTAGATTCCAAGGGTGTTAATGTATTTTGAGAGGAAATCCACTTTTTCAGTGTTTAGGAGGGCTAATAGGCTTAAAAAGGCTACAAGGCCTAGAACACTAGAAAACTCGAACCCGATTGGAACTAGGGTGAAAGATCCATAAGATTGGATCTAGAGAAGTTGAAAGAGACCTAAAATAAGTCAAGATTCCAATCCATAATAAGATGAGACAGTTGGGAGAGTGGATGGCCAAGAGAAGCCATGAATGTGAAGGGTTATGGAGAAGGATCTAGTGGAGAATTCAACTTGTTGGAGAGCTCCTAGTGTGTTAGAGGACCAGAGAGGAATACTCTAGTTAGGGTAGTGATTGAAACCCTAAGAAAGACCAAGAGAAGGTCTAGGAGAGAGTAAGAAAGCTCTAGGAGTGGGATCTCCCCATCATTAACTCTTTCCAATTCTCTCCCTTTGATGGATGGTTATTTCATTGAATATCTCACTCCCTTTTGATGTTATTTTACTTGATGTTTATTTCATCCTTGATGAATATTTTATTGAATATCTCTCCCCCTTTGACAGCAATGCCAAAAAAAATTTCAGCTCTGTAGTAGCCAATAGTCATTTTCTCCCTTTGAAGCTTTATGTCCCTTTAGTGGATTGATATGTCATTGCAGCCCATATCTTAGCTTGCATCAAGATGATTGATTTTTTGATAATGTGTAGGCTGATGCAGCCTCCAAGTTAGCTTAGTGACCAGTAGACAAGGGTGTAACCCATATTCTATTCCTTGGGTACTCAAATGAATCTTTTGGTAACAATTTTTTGAAGATGTCTGCTAGTTGTTCTTTGGATTGTACATATTCCATTATCACCTTCTTTTCTTGTTCTTGTTCCCTCAAGTAATGATACTTAATAACTATGTGCTTAGTCTTATCATGCATCACATGGTTCTTTAAAATATTTATAGCACTTGTATTATCACAATAGATAATTACTGGGTCAAAAATTGCTTCATTCATACCTTTCAATAATTGCTTGATCCATGCAATGTTACAAAAATTTGCAGCAGTAACTACATATTCTGCTTTTGGAGTTGACTGAGATATGCATCCTTACTTTTTAATTATCCATGTGACAATTCTGTCAACCATAAAGAATGTTCCTCTTGTCGTGCTCTTTCTATGATCTAAGTTTCTGGCCCAATCAACATTAGTATATACTTGTAGCTCAAATTTTCCTTCTTTATTGTACCACAAACCATAGTCTTCAATATTATTCAGATATCTCAAAATTCTTTTAACAACAGTCATGTGTGATTCTTTAGGATTAGTAGAGAATCTTGCAACTATACCAACTGCATGTGCTATATCTGGTCTAGTGTGTACAACATATATTAGTTTGTCAATCGTAGATCGGTATAAGGTCTGATTTACCTTGGTTGTCTGGTCTTCCTTTGTCAATTTTCATCCGGTTTCCATAGGTGTTCCAACTGGTTTTGAGTCTTCCATCTTGAATATCTTCAAGTCTTCTTTGATATATTTGGATTGTGTGATGTAGATTCCTTCATCCCGTTGTAGTATTTGTAGACCAAGAAATTATTTGATCTCTCCAAATATTGACATTTCAAATTCTTTTCTCATTTCATCATCAAATGACTTGCATAGCATATCATTACCTCCAAATATGATATCATCAAAAAATATCTCAGCAATCAAAACTTTATCATCAATATCTTCTTTCAAATATAGATTATTGTTGTCACTAGTTCTAACAAATCAAATACTAATGAGATAAGAGTGAAGTCTTTCATACCATGCTCTCGGTGCTTGTTTTAATTCATACAAGGCTATGTGTAGTCTACAAACCATGTTCCTCTTGTTAGGATCAATAAACCCTTCAGGTTGTTCAATGTATACCTCCTCTTCTAGTATTCCATTCAGAAATGCAGATTTAACATCCATTTGGTATACTTTGAATCCCTTAAAAGTAGCATAAGCAAGTAGAATTCTTACGCCTTTTAGTCTAGCAATGGGTGTGAAGGTTTCTCCATAGTCAATACCTTCTTCTTGTGCATACCCTTTGCATACCAGTCTAGCTTTATTTCTTGTGACTTCTCCATTCTCATTGAGTTTGTTTCTAAATATCCATTTGGTACCAATGACATTTTTGTCACTCGGTCTAGGTACTAACGTTCATATTTTATTCTTCTGAATCTGTTCAATCTCTTCATTCATTGCACTAACCCATTCTTGATTCTCAAGTGCAGTATTAATAGATTTAGGCTCAAAATCACAAATCAAACATCTAGTGTTAAGAGACTTACTTCTTGTTCTCATTCCAGCTCTTTTGTTTCCAATGATTTAGTCCTGTGGATGGTGTCTTCTGACAATTTGCAAGTACAGGTTCAGATCTTTGTTCTTCATTTTGATCTCCATTCTAATCTTCATTTTGATCTTCATTATCACTCGGTTCAACATTATGAGCATTTTCCTGATTCTCGATGTGTGCAACTTCTTGCTTGGTTGCATTATTCTGTTGCTTGGGTAAGGTGCCAGGTTCTTCAATGTAGAAAAATTTATTGTAATCTTTTGGTTCCTTTCTGCTTTCCTCGTCATTTTTCTCAGCAAATTCATCCACTTTAACAATTGCACTTTCATTGATTTTGTTAGAAGATTTGTTCAGACATTTATAAGCTTTGATTTTAGTAGAATATCCTACAAATATTCCTTCATCACCTTTAGATTCAAGTTTCCCATTTCTATCATCTTTTAGTATATAACATTGACTTCCAAAAATTCTAAAGTAACTCACATTTGGTGTGTATCTATACCATAGCTCATAAGGTGTCTTATTTTTGTCTTTCTTCAATTGAACTCAATCTAGTGTATAGACAAAAGTACTTATAGCTTCTCTCCAGAATGTTTGTGTGATGCCTTTCTCAATCATCAATATTCTAGCACAATCAACAATTGATATATTCCTCCTTTTAGCAGTCCCATTCTATTGTGGTGTTCTCGGTGCAGAAATATGTCTTGTAATCCCATGTTGATTACAAAAGTTAGTGAATTCATCAGAAATAAATTCTCCTCATCTATCTAATATTAAACACTTCAGTTCTTTTCCACTTTGTTTTTCAAATTTTTCTTTATACCATTTGAACATCTTAAATGCTTTAGATTTCTCTTTTAAGAACATGACAGCCATCATCCTAGAATAGTCATAAACAAATAGAATAAAGTATCTATCACCATAATAGATATTTTTTTATCATTGCTCCACATAAGTCAGTATGGACTAACTCTAGAATAGCATTAGATGTGTAGGTTTTTCTCTTGAAATTAGATTTTTTCATTTTTCCTATTTCACAATTCTTGCACATAACATGGTCAGACTTTGAAATACTCAGTAAGCCTCTTACTTTTATTTGCTTACTTATCTTAACTATGTAGTCAAAGTTCACATGACATAACCTTTTATGCTACAACCAAATGTCTTCATTTCTAGCCAACAAACAAGTGGTCTCAATATCATCAAGATAGACTAGATTACCTTTTGTTTGTTCACTAGTACCTGTAATCACCTAAAAATGGTCACCTAAACCCTAGACCCCCAATCTCAGCATTTAATCAAGAAACCCTAACCTTGATTAAACCTAAGTCCTAAATCAAACAGGCAATTATCAAATTCAAACTGATCTAACCTAAACCCTAGGTCTTAATCAATCATCATACTTGATTAATTAATTAATTCCTAAAATCACATTACATTGGCAAATAAACATTATGTTAATTATTTAATTGATATTATGAAATATTAATTAAATAAAAATTATAAAATTGTCAATTAAATAAAAAAGGAATTAAATTAATTATAAAATCATAAATGTGCATTCAAAATGAATTAATTTATTAAAAATTCATATGACATCATCAAATCCAATTAACTGATTTATCAAAATGAAAACAATCCAGTTCCACTCAGTTAACTGATTCTCTATTGTTTATCATTTTAGAAACATTTTAGTTAACTGTGAGCTGATTTTGGAAGTTTCTAAAATAACTAATCAGTCAGTTCAGTCAACTGACTCTCTCGACCAATTGAATCACTTGCACATGGATTGTGCTTCTTCAATCGAATCTGAGCCACTCTTTTTGTTTGATCTCGACCGTCGATTCGAGAGAGATTTCTATAAAAGAGAAACTCTTTTCCTTCGCAAAGGATCCTAATTTTTGCTTAATGTTATTATACTGCATTTTCATTCTTAGCTTTCTTGCATTTATAGCATTTATTTAATATTGTTGTTTACTTTCAATTCAAGCAAATCAATCTAATTTAGAGCACACTTTGATTTGGTGTTATTAAAATGAATGTCTCACATTTCA
Organism: Thuja plicata; assembly: GCA_018584345.1. Classification (NCBI taxonomy): domain Eukaryota; kingdom Viridiplantae; phylum Streptophyta; class Pinopsida; order Cupressales; family Cupressaceae; genus Thuja; species Thuja plicata. The sequence continues at coordinate 2,131,548 of MU226274.1, read as the reverse complement.
TTTAGTGCTTCTAAAACTGAATCTTAAGTAGCTTGGATGAACAACAAATTGCATAATCATTTAGATTAATCAACATTTTACTTTGATCATAGTGTTTTAAATCTTTCATTTAGGTTAGTGTGTAGTCACTGAGCTTGCAATGATCTGAGAGGAAGCTCATACTCCTGCCTATTAGGAGGCAACAGGTCGATTCATTCACGCATGCAGGATGAATTAATCTATATTCATTTATGTATGTGATTGAAGAGCAATGACTATGTTGAAGTGTATGGCTAAATTAGAGGCCCAAATTTAGCTATCACATTTCTGGCACCCACCGTGGGGCAGAATATTCAATTTATGGCCTCATTATTAACTTTTGCATTCAATTTTGTTTGCTATTTTGATGTTGCCTGTAGGTTTTCAATGATTTGATCATATCTCATAAACGGCTTAGAATCTGTTTATGAAATTTTTTTGCAGGTTGGGGATGGTATTAGGAGCCTACAGTCCAAAAATTAGTTTTTTATGATTAATTTTGTGTGATTTATAATATTTTTATGAATTTTCATAAAAAATTAATTTTGGGCGCAAATTATCAAATTTTTCTAAAAAATTTATATTTTGGAAAGCTCTTCCAATTCTAAAAGGGGTCTATTCTCTGAGTTTTTATTTTGATGACATATAATGACATAAATACATCTTTGAAAACTAGTCTGTTTTGAAAAATAGGGTCCCTAGGGCACAAATTAAAGATTTTTTTAAAAATTAATACTTTTCTAGAAAGCTATTCAAAATCTAAATGGGGTCTATTCTCTGAGTTTTTTATTTTCATGACATATAATGACAAAAAAAAATACATCTTTGAAATCTGGTCTGTTTTGAAAAATAGGGTCCCTAGGGCACAAATGAAGGAATTTTTTGAAAATTCTTACTTTTTTAGAAAGCTCACTGATTTTTAAGAGGGGTTATTTATTTCCATTTCTATTTTTCTGGTCTAGAGATATATCTAAAAATTTCATCTTTATGACTAGGTAAATGCATTAAAAAAATCAAGGTGCACTTTTTATAATTTCAATTGATTTGTATGCTTTCCTTTGTATGCATGTTTTCTGTGTTACTGATGATCTATGTAGCACTTTGGAAATCATGGGATGAAGAAAAATTAATAAAACTACTAATGTGTTTGATGCAGAACGTTACTCAAGAAGACCAAAACTCAAACTACTCACGAATTGGTTTTGCAGGTTGCCTTTGATCGATAGAACGCAAAATAGTGTGCTTGCATCTTGTTTTTGATTTCTTAACATAGGAACCCACATGCAGAACTCATTAAAATGAACATTTATTTTTTGTTTTAGGAATGATAATGATGTCAGGAAACTATGCTCTCGCCCTTTTGGGATGATCAGAAATCCATAAGCATTATTGTCATTTTCTCATTCTGCTTGAAGTGTTTGTTAGTTTTGTAAATCCTAGGAATTGCATGGACGTATCCTCTCCCCTCACCTTCATAGATCTTGGGTGTAAGAGAAATTCATACAAATCCTTTAGCGTGGATACCTCCTGAATGCTTTAACATAACTGGTGAGAGTGGATTGCCCAATCGGTAACAGGCTAAAGCCAAGCCCTTCCGAACCGGTATATAAAAAATGTCATTTTGATTAATGCCACAGTGAACAGGTGTTGAATGTGTTATACTGGGAAGAATATCTCCCTTAGTACCCTTGTGGTGCGTTAAAACCTACATAACGTAACTTCTGTAGGCTGGGAGGCCTCCATAACGAAGCTAATCTGCCGCAAGTATAACCACTTGAACGGATGCCCTTACTACAAACTTTGTTCTAGTATCCAAAATCCCTCTATCTATTGGCGCAGAAGGTCAGAGACCGACTAAGACGTCCCACACTTTCATGGCTCTTAGTAGAGACAACGGTCCCTTGGGAAGTGATTACCCTTGGGATTCGAAGCTTGGTGTGCCTGAGAAGTGAGTGCACATGTAAGGAGGAGCCTGTGCCTCCAAGCTTCTAAGTTGTCTGCTATGAGTAGACGTGGTTGAACTTTGGTTCAAGTGGGAACTCAACAGATATTGCCCTGGCTATCCTAGGATTGTGGTGTCTCTGTTATTTTTGCAACAAACATTCTACTTGATGTGTCTTACATGGGTGAAGTATCAAAACAAACATTCAAAATGAACATCGAAGTGATCAATGATTCAAAATCTACGCTTCTAGGTGTTAGCTGTCAACTATTGTCTGAGTTTCTGCATTTGATATCAAACTTCAGAAATCTATCAACTTGCTGTCCAAATTACTATTCTACTATGAAGGTTCTGTCCAAATTTCACAAATCTATGCTTTAATCAACATCATCACTAGTCTGTCTTTGACTACAATCTGTTGATAGTCTGACTCATTGTTGTCTTAAAATCTGATTTGTTATGCTAGTCCAGTGACTTTTTATCTTATCATCTTTGCCTGCACTATCCTTATCCTGAGTTGCGAGAGCAGGTTCATTAACCTTGACTCAAGATCGGAGTCATTGCTTCTCTCTCTCAGTTGGACTTTATCTCCTTTGTCCTTTGGTCTTGGACTTAATCAGCACGTTAGATATCACTTCAGCACCTGTCAGTCAATCAATCAATTCGTCATACCTCCTCTACAATCTTCTAAGCAAGTGCACCAACCCAATCTTGCAATGTCTAAAATCAAATGGGCTAAACCTTATGGTCCTAATAATGCGCAAGAAGAGATCCTTATGGCAGCTCTATCAAAACAACTTCAAACTATGAAATTTGAAATCCAAGAATTAAAGGGAGAAAAAGATACACTATTCAATAAGTCCTCATCAAGCGAAAAGGTATCTAAGCACAGTAAACCAATCTTTGATCAAGCAACACTTTATGACCAACCTATCTTTGATCAAGAGAGTGAAGGGGAATCTATGATAGATTCAGATGAGATTCTTCTCTATATGCAAGAGGAAGACCTTGCACGACATGAAGAATCTTTACTCCTAAGTCAAGAAGAGTCCACTTATCCTTTAGAGAAAAACTTTACTCCTTTAGGATGAACTTATGAATCAGCATTGGACGAACTTATTCATAATGATCTCATCACATTACCTCAAGCCACATCACATGGACAAAGATTCTTGAGTAACTATTGTGCATATCATCGACACAATGAGTATAAAACTTCATCTTGCATGGAGTTGAAACATAAAATCCAAGATCTCATAGATGATGGCATAATCGAGGTGGGAAATTCTAATGAATCATCTAGTGAAGATAATGATCTCAAGCATGATCGATATCAAGAATCCATGTCTAGCGGTGGTTCACATACCACATCTACTTCTTCCATCATTTCTCCATCTCCTAAAGTTTCAAAACCAGCCACACCATCTCCATCAAGAACTGAGCCTAATGACAACTATGTCTACT
>MU226274.1:2109899-2123253 GCA_018584345.1 Thuja plicata | reverse complement strand
AAAATCACATTACATTGGCAAATAAACATTATGTTAATTATTTAATTGATATTATGACATATTAATTAAATAAAAATTATAAAATTTTCAATTAAATCAAAAAGGAATTAAATTAATTATAAAATCACAAATGTGCATTCAAAATGAATTAATTTATTAAAAATGTACATGACATCATCAAATCAAGTTAACTGATTTATCAAAATGGAAACAATCCAGTTCCACTCATTTAACTGATTCTCTACTGTTTATCATTTTAGAAACATTTCAGTTAACTGTGAACTGATTTTGGAAGTTTCTAAAATAATTGATCAGTCAGTTTAGTCAACTGACTCTCTCGACCAATTGAATCACTTGCACATGGATTGTGCTTCTTCAATCGAATCTGAACCACTCTTTTTGTTTGATCTCGATCGTCAATTCGAGAGAGATTTCTATAAAAGAGAAACTCTTTTCCTTCACAAAGGATCCTAATTTTTGCTTAATGTTATTATACTGCATTTTCGTTCTTAGCTTTCTTACATTTATAGCATTTATTTAATATTGTTGTTTACTTTCAATTCAAGCAAATCAATCTAATTTAGAGCACACTTTGATTTGGTGTTATTAAAATGAATGTCTCACATTTCATTTAGTGCTTCTAAAACTGAATCTTAAGTAGCTTGGATGAACAACAAATTGCATAATCATTTAGATTAATCAGCATTTTACTTTCATCATATAGTTTTAAATCCTTCATTTAGGTTAGTGTGTAGTCACTGAGCTTGCAATGATCTGAGAGCAAGCTCATACTCCTGCCTATTAGGAGGCAACAGGTCGATTCATTCACGCATGCAGGATGAATTAATCTATATTTATTTCTATATGTGATTGAAGAGCAATGACTATGTTGAAGTGTATGGATAAATCAGAGGCCCACATTTAGCTATCACAGTACCGATCAACTTTCCTTTTTCATTATAGATCATTGCCTTTTTGTTCTCAAATGTAGCTCGGTGTCTTGTGTTGTTCAACTGTGAAACACTCAATAAATTATAGTTAAGTCCTTTTAGCCAATATGCATTTTCACATCTGATTATATTATTCAACATGATGGTACCTTTTTCCTTCAACTAGGAAAGGTGAGTCATTACCCATCCTAACTGATCCACCATTATAATATTCAAAAGTTTCAAAATTTTCTTTATCTCCAGTCATGTGATGAGTACATCCACTATCAATAATCTAGACACCATTTTTTCTAACTTTATATATGAGTGTTGTTTCAACATACCTTTCTTCTTCATTTGAATCATCCTTAATAGAAACAAATACTACCTCAACATCTTCATTAGAATCAGTGTCAAAAATTTTAGCTTTTCTCTCAACCAAGTAACAAGCCTTCTTTCCTTTATCCTTGTAATGTCGATTATCTCTTCTGTCAGAGTGTCGGTTGCTTCTGTAGTCTCAGTCATCACTTTTGTCATACTTATTTTCATTAGATCTATCATTTTTTTCTTTCATCCTTTCTCTTATTAGGGCATCTAGCAGCAAAATGTCCAATTTATTTGCAATTAAAAAAGACCAATAGTAATTTACCTTTATATCTTCCTTTGCATCTATGTAGTCTCCTAGCCATTAGTGCTTCAAGTTCATCAAGCTCTTGTTCATCACTATCACTGTCACTATCAATTCTCGTCGTGTGTTTGTGACTAGATTTTCTTATGTTCAGAGAAGATTTGAATGCAGACTCAATATTAGGTAAGATAGTGTTGTCATAGCTGTTCATCTCAAATGAAATAAGTCTACCAATCAAACTATCAAGAGTAACATTGTTATTTTATACTGCTCTCATTTCTTGAATTAGAGATACTCTAATATCATAAATAGGTAGTAAGGTTCTCAAAATTTTACTTGCAACTATTTCTTCCTCAAGTACTCCTCCTACTCCACGGATAGCATTAACAACTTCTTTGATTCTGCTACTGTACTAAGTGATATTCTCTCCTTTCATTCTCAGGTCATCAAACTTTCCTCTTAGGCTTTCAGCTTTAGCTCTCAACACATTAGTGTCTCTTCCATGTACTAGCTTGAGTTTGTCCCACATTTTCTTTGTAGAGGTGCATGATTTCACATCTTCAAATTCAACATCAGATAGTGAAGAAGCAAGTTCTATCATCATATAATTGTGTTCATGTTTCTCTCTCAATTGATCAATAGTTAGAGGTCTAGTAGGTGCAACATATTTAGTATCCAAGTGTTGTGTGACATCATTTCCAATACTTGATAGATGAAGTCTTATCTTGCTTTGCGATGATGAAAAGTTGTCCTTGTTCAACTTAGGCACATCCATTTTACTCATCTTGTGATCTTTAGCTTAAGTCTTTAAACTCTCTTCCAAGCACCAAAGCTCTGATACCAATTGTTAGAATAACTGAGAGAGGGGGGGGGGTGAATCAGTGGCCTTAAAAATAATTCCAAAAATCTAGCCAAAAATTTATATCTCAAATGTAATATCCTCTAGTTATCTTTTAGTCCATCAAGATGTATGCCTTAAATAACTTTAACAAATATAACATGCTCGGTAAGATATACTGTTTATCTTTTCTAGACTTTACCAAATAGCAGTAAATAAACTTAGTGTTAACCGACCAATCTAGTTTCAATAGTGTGTAAAGAAAAATATCAATACAATAAACTATATACACATTTGACACATATCTATTTTAACATGGAAAACCTCTTAAGGGAAAAACCACTTGGGACCGACCGGTAAGCCAAAATTTTCACTCTTCTAAAGTGAGCTCGATGAAGAGCCAACCCCGTTAAAGGTTACAAACACACTGTTAAGTGCGACCTTGTTAGAGGATTTAAAACTAACAATTTGTCTTTTGACCTAGCACTCACTATGTTGTCAACAAGAAAACCTTTTGATACTCTTGAGTATCTCAATACATTAAGGACTGTTAAATCCCACTCGGTTAAGAGATTTTCAGAATCAATGGTTAAACTAATACATTAGATGATCTTTTCAATAATACAACTTTAACTTGCATATTTTCAGATATATTGTTAGTCCAATAATACCTCTTTGATCAATGTTCACTTCAATTCCTTTGATTTATTTCTTTCTTCTTTCTGGTCGGTGAATGCTCTGTCCTTTGTTGCTCGGTGTCTACGGAATTCTTTGGCTCTGTTCTTCAACCTGTATGATCAGATCTACATGAAGAATTCAATCTTCACCAAAATATATTCAACATTCATCTTTTTTTCTAATGAAATCCTTGTCTCTTTATATAGACATGATTATCCTCTTCAATCTTCCTTATTTTTGTCATCGATTACTTCTTGATCTGTTAAACTCACCATGCTTTGCTTTATCTCATAAAGCTTTTCTTTAGTTTTATTACATAGATCTCTCCTTGATAACTATGCTTTTAAATCTCTTCCATGCTTTAGTTTAACTTATCATTAAGAATAAATCAATCAATCAGTCAATATCTACATATATCTCTTGCCAGCTAAGTAGTTTTGTCATTCTTGAACTTCAGTTATGCTCGGTCATCAACTCTAGTTAGCTCGGTAGTAACTTTGGTTATGCTCTGCAACAACTTTAGTTTACTGTGGTGCTTGGTATACACTGTGAACTTCTCAGTGACACTTTCTCAGTTATTGTTGTACTCAGTTTAAACTATCCGTTGGTGTGCACTATCTGTTGGTGTTTACTGTCACTTGGTGTATTCAACACTTTTATGTTTTACCGATAACATAAAATTTGTCTCTTCAAATCTTCAATGTTATGACCAATAGGTATATGATTAATCATATCATATGAAGTTGACATCAATGACAATGCAGTACATTAACTGATTTAATGTCTTGCATTCACTTTTGCAGCTCTGTGATAATCAACTTATCATCTTCAAACATTTAATCAGTTATAGTTCACCAACTCCTCCTAGTGATAATTTTTCTCATGATGGTGATAATTTTTTTCATGATGATAATGATATATTTACTCCTCATAGTGATATTTTCGTTACTTCTAAGAGAAATCCTAAATGGTTTAAAGATTTAGTTAATGAAGGTGATGATTATATTACTAGAATGGGTTGACTTAGACCTAGGAGACTTAATTATTGCAATTATGCTTTGATGTCTTCTCTTATGCATTCTAAAGATCCTCAAAATTTTTCTCAAGCTAAAAATCAACCTGATTGGAAAAATGCTATGCAAGAAGAATATGATAGTTTAATTTCAAATAATACTTGGGATTTAGTTACTTTACCTCATGGCAAAAATCTAGTTTCATGTAAATGGTTATATAAAACTAAGTTGAATGCAAATAATGAAATTATTAAGTTTAAAGCTAGGCTAGTAGCAAGAGGTTTCTCTCAAATTGAAAGAATAGACTATAATGAGACCTTTTCTCATGTTGTAAAAATTTCTACTATTAAAGTTGTTCTTGCTTTAGCTGCTAAAATGAATTGGCCTATTCACCAAATGGATGTTAAAAGTTCTTTTTTAAATGGTGATTTACATGAAGAAATCTATATGTCTCAACCTCCTGATTTTATTAAAGAAGGTAATGAACATCTTTTATGTAAACTTAAGAAATATATTTATGGTTTAAAATAATATCCTAGAGAATGGTACTCCAAAATCAATGCTTTCTTTATTTCTCAGGGTTTTCTAGAAGTAAAAATGATCCTAACTTGTATATCAAACATAGTGAAGGTGACATTATTATTATCATTCTATATGTTGATGATTTGATTCTTACTTCAAGTTCTAATAATTTAATTTGTGATATTAAGTTCCAACTTAACCAAAAATTTCAAATGACTGATTTAGGGCTTCTACGTTATTTCTTAGGAATGCGAATTTGGCAAACCCCTAAGGGTATTTTTATTTCACAAAGTAAATATGCTAAAGATCTTATTGATAGATTTCATATGAATGATGCTAATCATGTTTCAATTCCATGTGAATTAGGAACTAAGTTAATGATAGATGTGGAATCTCCATTTATAAATGCTACTCCTTATAGACAACTCATAGGAAGTTTAAATTATCTAACTCTCACTAGACTTGATATATCTTTTAGTGTTGGTTTAGTTTCCAAATTTATGTCCAAACCTCAACAAACACACTTCAAAATTGATAAAAGAATATTAAGATATATTAAAGGTACTCTTGATGTAGGATTATTTTATGATGCAAATTCTAATTTTACATTAAAAGGTTTTACTGATTCAAATTTAGGCGGAGACCCCAATGATGGGAAATCTACTTTTGGGTATTGTTTCTTTCTTGGTTCAGGTGTTATATCTTGGAAAAGTAAAAAAGATCAATATGTTTCTCTATGTTCTACTGAAGCTAAATACAAAAGTTGTACTAATGCCTTTAAGGAAGCTTTATGGATTAGAATAATTCTTGAAGATTTGGGTCTACCTCAATAAGAACCTACACCTTTATATTGTGACAATTAATGTACAATAGCCTTGGCAAGGAATCCAGTTTACCATGCAAATTCAAAGCACATTTCTCTCCACCACCACTTCATTAGAGAGAAAATTGAAGAAAATAAAGTTTCCCTCATCTATTGCAAGGGTGAAGATCAACTTGCAGATATTTTGACAAAGCCTCTTTCTAGAGAGAAATTTGATTTTCATTGCAAAAATTTGGGTTTGATACCCCTTGATGTAAATACCCCAGTAAAGATTAAATGGGGGTGTTAGAAATTAATATTTCTTTAGTGAAATATGTAATTAAAGGATAAACCAAGGTATCCTATATTGTATTTGTCCTCTAGTCCAAGTAGGAGGACATGTCACATTTTTGTAATTCCTTCAATAAGAAAATTAGATATTCCTGCTTAAGAGGAATCTCACATTTGGCACACACTCAATGTGAATGTGACATTCATAGAAGATGGGAGTTACATGCAAACTTCTCCACTCATCTCTATTTAAGAGATGCCTCTACACACACTTGCTTAATAATCTTCTCTATTTTCTCACTTTTCCTCTCATTCTCAAACTTGCTCTCATTATTGTAATGAGCTTATTGCTCTCTTTTTCTCTCCTTCTTTAGGCTTTGTGCCTCATTCATATTATACACAAGGGGTTTTTTCTTTCTTTTTCCCCTTTCAAAAATCCTTGTGTTCTTGTGTTGGTCTTGGAGCATTTTATTGAATTTGGTGTTTGATCTATTGGTGCAATATCTCTCTCTTTGTGTATTTGGTAAAACTCTTACTCTTGCTCACTCTCTTAGATTCTTTCCTAAGCTCATTTCCATTTTTTAATGTTTCTAACAAAACCATCTCAAGAAATGAAGAAATAATGCAAACGTGTCAAGTAAAGTCCTTTATGGGTGCGACTAGCAGTAATAACATGAGACCTAGATGCAGATTCACAAGAACATATGATTGTTTCAAAAGTTAAATTCACATCAAATCACATATTTAGTCATTTTTCCAAAAAATAAAGATGACATCAAACCTTCAAACACTACGAGATTTCATGCACAAGAGGTTCAAATCTTCAAATACACATAGAAAAAAGAGGTAATGTTTCATTATTTTGTGGTAGAAGAGCTTTAAAGAGCTAGTATAAAACCCATAATGATTGATATTTTAATGAACTTACCAGGCAGTCTGAACAGTAGAAAGTCTGAAAAAACCTCCATAAAATCTTTGAAAACCTTCCATGGTGGTGGCTACAGTCGAAGAGGATAGAGAGAAAAATGATACGGGAAAATGAAAATGGTGATCGATTTGGGTGTGTTGGCCTAATACCTGTGGAGACACTATGATTTTCTTTTACCTTTGTGATTATTTTGAAAGAAAAATAATGCCTAGAATAATGCCCCACGGGCATTGATGATCATATGTCATAAATTTTAATTTATATCTATTAAGTAATCTAAAAATATTACTTAATAAATATAAGTTAAAATTTATATTTATTAAGTAATATTTTATGTTACTTAATAGATATAAAATAAAAAGAAGGTAAATACGAGTATCAATTTTTTATTTAATTGCATTATTTATTGTAATTAATATTTATTAATGAGTATAATTATAAACCAATTAATAAATACAAGATTTTAAATGCAATAATAGAAGAATTAGGGTTTATCATTTCACATGATAGGAGGAATTTTGCATGTGATGGACATAGTGGTATTAAGGGGAGTTTTCAGTTTGCATGCATTATGGGGACAATCTTGGGGTTCTATCTATGAGTAGAGGAGATCTCTTATTTTTTCTTGCCTGATTAGATTGAGAAAAGGAGAGTTTATTTTATGCATGGTTAAGGAGACTAATTGAGTATTTTGTATAGTTTATGAGTAGATTGGAGTTATTTTTTTACTTCATTTTTAGTTGCATATAAGTTGAGAGGAGAATTGAGATAATGGGACTTCAGTTACATGACCAGTTCCATCCCTATTTTGTGGCTTTTTTAGTTGCATCTGACCCATTCATATTTGCATTCTTTTTGGAGGCTATGGGTCAGTTGTGAGCAATTTCAGATAAGTTTTGAGTGCCACATACATAGATTATGATTTTTAGGGAGTTTTTTGGTGGGCAACTGTAGGTTTCCAACAGTTTGACCCCTCTTTCTCTTGTTTTTCTCATCTATCTGTCCCTTGTAGGGTTTTGATCTATATCTTGTTGTTTGAACTCATTAATGGGGGGTTCCTTCTTTTGGCCATTTTTTTGCATCTTGTAAATTTTGGCAAATTGTATTGCACGCTTGATGATTTGTAGCATATTTCCTGATTATTGATATACAAAGATTGATTCCTTCTCAATGTTTTTGTGTCCAGCATTGATTGTAAGTGATTTTATTTAAATATTGTGTTTGCCCTTATTTTAATTAATATCTTTTTAGTGTTTGATACAAAATTTGACATATCAAAGTGTAGATTTGTGATTGTGTCTTTCATTTTGATGTTGAAACTAAGAAAACATTATTGTTTTCCTTTTTCTAAACCTTAGAATACCAGGACCTGTCATAAGAGTTTATTTTGCAAGGTGTGTCTGATTGGTTGTGTGAGTTTTGAAGTGTCTTTTATGAGAAATCTTGTGAATTTTATCAGTTTCCAGTCATATTATTACATTTGTGCATCACCCATTAGGTTTTAGGTTTTCATTTCACAAGCATATCTTTCTATCCCTTTCCTCACTCAATATAGTTTTAGGTAAGTACCATTAAGAAAATGACCTTTTAATCCCAGAGATTCACTCTCACAATATATTAGCCGCAGTCTGAGAGTGTTTCCATATTTCAACAAGACAACTAAATTTCAAATTAGCTAAGGGTGCAATCCTGATTGACAACATGTATGATTCATAATTAGTGTGAATATTTTAATACACAATTCAACATAATGAATTTTATGTCTTTAATATAAAATGATTATATCAATTTTTTTTATGCATAGAAATAAGGAAATATGATCCCTATATACTCATTTTAGAGCCAATAAGAATAATGAATGAAGAAAAAGATCTTTTAAATCTAGAAGAAAAGAGCTTAAAACAACTTTAAAATGAAATATTACAAAAATGTGAGCATGGGCATCAAAATAATAGAAAAAATAAAATAGTAGAATGAGGAATTTATTCAAGTTGTTAATTCATGAAATGTTATTATAGTTCTTTGTCTTTAAAAAAATCTTTATAGACATTTCTTTACAAAATATTAATATAATAGACCATACAAATTTTTAGATGTTCTCGTACTTCCCAGAATCCTAGTACAACCTCATTAAGGCTTAAGGCTCAACATAACCTTTACTAATTTTATTTCAAATAATTGAAGAATGACTAGTTATAATGTTGTCTCTTTAAACTTTTGTTAAGAAAGAATTACAAGTAAAAAAGGAAGCCCATTTTGTCTTGTAATTACAAATAAATATTTTTAATTGCTCAAATCATTTGAGTCTAATAGACTTCCTTTTTCATTGTATGTGATGTGTTTGGTGACATTAAAAGTATTTACCACGTTTGGTTTTAACTTGGATAATTAAACCTTAGTCAAAGAAGTGACACATATGTGAAATTGGTGGAATTAGCTCCTACTAACTACTTTTTATTAGATTAACTAATTTTATGTGATCAAATCGTTCAATATATCTCTACCTTAAACAATCATTACATTCTATCAATTATAAAAAATAAATAAATGTATAACTTAAATATAATATTAACTCCTTCACAAATAATAATTATAACAAAAATAATTTAATTATTTAATAAACCTTTTTTATCGGTAACAATGTTTGATATTTAATTAATACTAAAAATAAGTTTACAACATAATTGGACATACTTCATAGTCTGTTCAGTAGAGAGCCATGGGTGGCTCTATACTACAACCCTGCAATTTCCTACTAAATACCTTTAAAAAACACATGCATGATTAACTATGCCCCATAAATTACAAAACTGGGCATCACATCCGATACAACTACTACATTCATGAGCAATAATCTTCTAAGCCATGCATTTTACAAAATGGGTTAACAACTCCTATACCTAATTACCATTCAAAAATGAAGACCCACAAAAAAAAATAGAGAACTATCGAGAATCCTACTTGTTTTGCATTTGCCTTGATCATGGTATCCTTGGATTCAACTAGGATGAAGAGCTCACCCCTAGTATCCAACCAAGCTTTCTTAAGTTTCCTGAATGTCTTTTCTTTAGTTTGCTTCTCTACCATCATCTGGATCTTCTCCACCTCCAATGTCTGCAACAGTTCCTTCAATGTTTCTCATCCCCCTCTCGCTTCCTCAATTTTGATCTCCTTGCATGTTCTGGTAATCCAAACCAGAAAAGGATAGAAAGCCTGAGTTAAACCATCCGCTTCCCTCCTCAAACCCTTATCTATCCTCAACCCCACATTTGGCTCTGCCATATCAATAATAAACACCCTAGCCCTGAACCACTGAGGTTGCATGCATGTCCTCATCATCCACAAAGCCTCCTATCTTGACCCAAGTTGCAATGGTCAATAAAAAATGCAGAAAGGATATCCACATTTGTTCAAAATTTATATTATGTCATCATGAATTCTTCACCAGATATAATGTCCAAGCATTGTCAGAATCTTGGATCTTCTATTAAGAAAACCCATCTCATTCTTCTAATAGTAACCTCCCCTTTAAATGCCTGCAATTGATTGAAAGTATGTAGGGAGAAGTTTGCCTACATATTGCTCTCTATTTTTGTCCTGCAACCTGACCACTTGGATGAAGGATGCAACACCAAATGCAATTAAATACCATTTGTCTTGCCTTTATTCTCCCATGCTTACACGTTGCTTACTCTAGAGACTTCCACCTCAAATCCAATATCAATTAATGAGTACATCACACCTTTAGATGGACCAAAAATAATGAATGCATAGTTTCTTAAATCCATCCACGATTACCTAATCTCATCTCACCTTTCCATGCCAAGAAGCTTCATCATGACAACTTAAGCTCCCCTAACGGTATCAAAAGGAGGCAAACTTCCTTTTTGAATTATGAATTTCAAACTAGGAACAACCCTTTATTAAAGTTTAAATACACTAAATAGCAACATTACCCAAATTTTGAGATCGTCTACTTAGCATATAACTTAATACAATAGAGAACCATGAATAAAAAACACCTTCCTCAATCCCTCTAAAGTCCTCAATCAATTCCTCTTTGTTTTGAAGGTTGTGATCAACAAAAACTTTAGTGGCGATTATTCACCATTTGGCGAATGTCGCATGTCGGCGACCCCAAAATTGGTGAATATTTTTCACATATTGGATTGACCCTATCGCTTGACATTTATTAATATTGGGTCCAAAGCCCGCGCCCATCACCCATCGGTTTATTTAATTTTTCCATTTCTTACACATTATCACCAATGGAATATAGATTTTGGTCCCCATAAATTTACAACATTCGCCTATAATTTCTAAGTGACCCCAAATCGACGGCCTATATTCGCCTAGCATTTTATGGATGCGTGTCTTTAACCGACGTAATTTAGCCAACTTTATTAATCATGGGAAGGTATTGGACAACTCGTAATCGCCTCAAAAATAACAAAAGACGTGTTATAATTACGCAGGCTTGCCCAAATATTTGTATACCTAATACCTCCCGCCAAATTTTCTGAATAAGGATTAGTATAAAGACATTCTGATATCTCTATGATATCTCTATATTTGATTGTAGCGAAGTTTCAAAAGTTTCAGACTATTGAGTGGAACTGTATACTCAATACTGCATTGGCGAGTCACGACTGCATTGCTACATTTTAATTTGAGGAAAAGGTAAGTGATACTTATTCTATGACTTATTTGAGTTCATTTACATTATTTTGGAATAGGTTTGCAGAAACGGGGTTTCTTTTCCCTTTCGGCCCAAAATATACCGCACACCGTTGATCTGTGCTCATCCAATGGTCTCTGGCGCTGTCGCACTATCGCGGGTCCCATTAACTTTTGGCTTGTCATTTGATGTGACTAGGACATGTGTGAGTGTCACTTAATCATTTTAAATTACAACTTCAGCTTATTAGTTATTACATTTAATAAATGTTATTAAATGTTTAGTTTTATAGTGTAGTCGGATTTAGATTTTAATTCAATTATTTCTATCTTATAATCACACATCGATATGACATATTGGCAAATTAAAAATAGAAACTTGCTCTGGACTGATAAAGAAACTTAATCATTTCAAAAATTTAGAATCTCAGTCTTCAGATTTAAAAAATGGAAGTACTAATCCATTGCTTAAGCATATACTTAAATGTCTAATACACAGGTAAAGAAACTAATTAAAATATTATAATCACAGAGAAGTCTAAGAATCATTTTTTGTACCCATAAAAAGAAATTTGAAACGAACTTGGAAATTTTTTTATTTTTATTTTTCAAAAAATTACATCGTACAGTAAAAATAGAAACCTACTAGGCAACTTCTTATTGGTATAAAAAAAAAGTGAAACTTTGCATGTCCATTGTCAAAAAACTAGGGTAATAGGAATGTGTAAACTAGGGAATCAGGGATCTTCATCTTCCCTTTCGTCTGAGTAGAATTTTCTAGAGACGATAATCTCTTAGAATTCGTCAAGCCATGTGTAGTCCGACTCGTCAAATTCATCAAGGTAAAACCATTTCCGGAGAAAATCCCTCCCAAGCCGTGCCCATTTCCTGTGTCGCGTTAGTTTCTCGTCATTGAGGTTCAACAGAAAGGGTTGTCTGGCCACATTTCGGCACCAACAGCTTGTGTATATCTCTTGGCCAAGGGATCCCCACCCCTAATTTTGCAAAAAATAGCAACATTGACATTGTCCTTCAGGAATTTCTCTTTAAAAACCTTCCTCAACAACATCAGCATATCCACCTTCTGTCCTCCGAGGTCAAGGAGAGACGCAAAAAATCAGGATGTAATGTCTGTGTAGACGTGGTATCTGTCGACATTCTCAAGGAACTCTCAACCCAATAATATCAACACAACAAAATTTATAAAAGCGTCGCCACCAAGATCCCTATAAATGGAAGTGAGGATTTCTTCTGAGACATTGCCCAAAAAAGACCTCTGGTCATCTGGGGATGTGCATCTCAAACGGATTGGTGTATCCATCTTTAATTCTCGAAAGCCTATAGACCTAAAAACCTAAACCTTAAAACCAGAGGTAGAATTTCTACCACCGCCACCAACAGCTCTGACTCTTAATCTACCAAAAGAAAAATGAAAAAGAAAGAAACCAGATTGTCTATAAATAGCCCCGACGCCTTGATTGATAGTAGTGATCACAGATACTTAGCAATTAATAATTATTCTTTCTTTAATCGTATTTAATGCAATTTCCATAAATGCATTATGCGTATTATGCGTGTGAGAGATTGAAATCGACTATCCTTAATCTTTCATATCTAAATGTAAATCTTTCCCATAAATTTTTTGATAAATGCATGTGTACTATTGACAGTTAAAGATGGCAGTTAAAGAATGTCACTCACAAGGCATTTATTTCTTTCCGAGTTACGAGTTACAAGTTGCAGTTGCACTATCCACCATCCACGTCAACAAATAACCAGTAGTAATCAACGATCATGGTTACGGTGCACTTTTTAAGGCTTGATACGTGTCATCATTCCGGTGACTTCCTGTAGAAGTCGGTTTTCTTTCAAAATTCAGCCCGAAATTAATTTCAGCCATTGATCTATGATGATCAAATGCTCTCAAATAATACATTTAACAATATCTAATTAGGTTATGTGTCCAATGTGTGATCAGTTATATTCGCAACAAATAAAAGTGATATTCGATGGACGTTGCATTAATTACTATGTTACATGTCATTATT
>MU226274.1:2083229-2094059 GCA_018584345.1 Thuja plicata | reverse complement strand
CAAGTATGGGTTCCAAAATCCATCATTGAAGATATCCTCTCTAAATCATCAAAAAGAAATGAAAAGCCTATGACTATATGGATTCCAAAGTCTCTCTTGAAAGAGTCTCATGTTGAGAAACAAGTAAAATTGACATTCAAGCTTCCAAAGGCTTCCACTTTATCTTCTTCCAAAAACATTCTTTCATTCCATGCGCCTAAATCGCAACCTCTATTATCCATTCACCATATTCCTTCACGTATTCTTTCATTCACATTTCCTCCATCCTCTCGCCACTCTTCAAGGTGTGTGTTGATGTTGATCTTTCCTTCCTTTCCGTCTACCCTTTCACAATCCTTCCATTCACTATCCCTCTACCTTCTACTTTTTTTCTTCATTTGCCTATTCCTCCTATCTTCCAACCTCACCTGCTTTGCATTAAATTTTATCCTCCATTTCTCTCTTTCATCTTCCTTTCCCTATCAGCATCTTTGAGCATATCATTTTGGATCCTTGGCATATCATGGTTTATCCTTTCAAAGAGCATTATCTAAAAAGCTTTCCTTCTTACAAAAAAAAAATATTAAAAAAAAAATATATATAAAAGAAAAAAAAATTAAAGAGAAATAAATTCATCCTATGGTGAAAACCACTCCCTTGTGGCACCTTGGATAAGTACCATGATGAAAACCTGGCAATCAGGCATCATGCATAGTTCTTCTACATCTTTCATCCATTCTATATTTTCTCTTTGATCTTGACAATGTTGATCTATACAAGAACATTTGGGCTATCTTGTGAGCTATCTTACAATGATCTTGCTTTCATTCCTTTCATGTTTAGCCTTCATATCTATCTCCCTCCATTCATTTTCACCTATCGCTTTCCTTTTCATCTTTGGTCTTGATCTAAAAAAAAGAGAGTAAAACACGGTGCTATGAAGCCTCTTGACATATCTACTCCTTTGGACTGCATCCTTTCCTACTCTTGCATTACGCTTTTGTGACTTATCCTATGCTGGCCTTTCATTGCTTATCCAAATGTGCTTTACATGATATTTCTTTTTCCCTAGCTTGGGTACTCTTGAGGAGTTTGCCTTTGAGGATTTCTTAACTTCATTCTCCTTCATTCTCATATCTTCCATCTCTTCCACCAGCTTGCTAATCCCTCCTGTCCTCAACCTTGCTAAAACATTGGGACTGCGTGGTGTGATCTTACTTGGGAGTTTGATGCCCATTCTGTCTGGGGGCATCCTTTGTACATAATTATTGATCCTGAAAAAATGCAAAAAATGATATATTGTCAAAAATTCTAAAAATTGAAAATTTTCCTTAAAAAATAATCATCTTAGTGAAAACCTAGCAATAGGCGCTTTGATGTATCTCAAAAAAATGATATATTCCAAAAATACAAAAAAAATAAAAAAAATAGAAATAGTGTCTTGGTGAAAACTTGGAAATAGGCATCTTGGTAGAAAAAATAAAAAAAAAGTCCTAAAAAAAGAAGAAAAAAATGAAAAAAATCAAAGAGAAAAAATTGTAATAAAATCCAAGTGGTGAAAACCTGGAAACAGGTGCTACTTGAGGCCTTTGCACCCCTATTTCTTAGCATGTGTCCTCGACACTTAGCCTTTCTCCATCATGCCTTGTCCTTGTTGCCTTGGTTTGGAATTGGTCTTTGTCTTTGTCTAGGGGTCATAATTGTATTAGCTTCGGTCTTTTGGATGTGTTTGTCTTTAGGACACCACACAAACAATGTTTTTCAATACCACTCTCAACTGTATTTTTCAATACAACTCCTAACATCGAGTATTTTTCAACACTTATCGGTTTGGTCTTACCCCATTTTGTCATGTGGTCTTACTTGCTTGCAAGCATTTACTCCTTATCCTCAGAACTCAGTAACAGTTAACACGCTTAAATTTTTAAATGTAACACTTAATGCTTGAGCTATGTCATGATCTTTTCTTTGTGTGCTGACTGTTATTGATTTTTGTTGAGTGTCCTTGTCTAATAACTCTCTCCATGATGCATATCTAAAGGACTTGGGGCATGGGACATGTTTTTATTTGCTTCCTACTTTATGCTTCACTATTTTTGCACAACCGTTCTGCTGGTCATCCTGGCCTCTATGCCTTGATGTGAGCATGGTTTTTCTATATTAAATTGGGTAAGCTAACATCATAGTCATCTTGAACTTTATATCTTTGATGCTTATGTTAGAATCTTTCCACATTCCAATCCGATATAAATCACATTCATATCTTCATAGTTGAACTTGTGACTAGTGATGATTGTGTGATTTTCCGATGTCCGTTAATAATGGCCTAATGATGAAAATAAGTTCCTTAACATTCTCTAATGAATGATGAACACAAAAGTCCTATGCTATAGTTGCTCTACTGCAAGTACACCTTTGAATTTTAATGTAGCTTGCATTGTTAGACTTCATGTTAATTTGCATTTTTAGTCTGCATTATGAGTTTGAGAGGGTTTCCTTCATCTTTCTTATGGACTTTTAATCAACTGTGATCACGTTTTGATCTTCATTTCCTTATCTTCTTTTGTGATCTCAATCAAAATTTTCTATCTTAAATAGTTAATTGATTTTGGGGTATTCTCTCTCTTGAGGCAAATTCTTTTTCTTCTCTCCATTTCTTTCCACTTCTTCCAAACTACTATCTTCCATTCGTTTTCACCCCACTTCTTTTCTTCTGATTCAACCTTGGGGCATAATCTTTCATGCCTTGGTTCTATGATCTTTATATCTTTCATCTTACATCAAGAACCTTATCTTTAGTTCAATTTGATAAAAATTTATCAATTTGTTGTTTCTCCTCTATCTCATTTTGATTTCGATCATGAGGGGGTAGTACCTATCAAACTTTAATCCTTGATTCAGCTTTATCAATTATATCAGTCTTGCATGAGATTCTTATCTCTGACATATCAATTACTTATTTCGGTGTTGACTTTGTCTTTTTCAATTGTGCTTATTTCTGTCCCAATGTGTTCCCAAATCGACCACACGTCTGAGTTGTTTTGTGATCCCAAGTCAACCTCACACTTCAACTGCATTCTTTGACTACATGTGTTCCGGAGTCAACCACACATTTGTCAAAGAGGGGCTTGAATGTATGCACCCTAAAATGTTCGCCTAGACTTTGGGCCCCATTTATCATTTTTATCATTTTATTTCTTGAATCAATGCCTTGTAACATTTTCAATTTAAATCAATTTCCTTGATCAAATTGTAATTAATTCAATTATTTCAATATTTCCTAAGGTTTGATCATTTTTATCTAATTAAAAGATTGAATTTTCTTTTTAATTTAATAAAATTTATCTTATTTAATTAAAAGATTTAATCTCCCTTTTAATTAAATAAAATTCATCTTATTTAATTAAATTAAATTTCTACCTTTTAATTAAATTCCTCTTATTTAATTAAATTAAATTCCTCCCATTTAATTAAATAAAATTCTTCTAATTTATTTAATTATATTTAGAAAACCCCTCTTTTAATTAAATAAATAAAAGTCCCCACTTAAAGCACTTTATTTGATGAAAAAGGAAATAAATTAAATAAAATCCCTTTTCTTCACATCCTCCTAAGTGGTTGGTTTTTGCCTCTTAATCATAGCCTTTGATTTTTGTCTCTTAATCTCAACCATTCACTTTCCTATATAAGGAGACCTCTCATTCTCATTCGATATACATCTTTTTAATAGTATTGTTATGCTGTAGGTTTGGAGAGCAATTTTGGAGGAGGATTTGAGCACTTGAGCTTGGATATTGCAACTTCTCTCTTCTTGTCTTCTTCTTGCATCCATGGCTACTCATGTCGATTAGATTCATATTAGATTAGCTTGCATATTTCTTTTCATAGAATAATCTTGCATTGTTATCATTTAGATTAATTTCCTTTCATGCATTGCAATCATATAGAGTAGATCTCATTTTCATGCATTGAATCTCTCATTTCATGGTGTACTTGCATGGGCATAACTAGGTCAATCTGATGGCCTCCATTACACACCTTTGCACTCCATGACTAGAGAGCTATGAGTCGATATTTGAGGCCTCATTCTTGAGCAACCTTGGATGGAATGATTTATAGAAGTGTGACACATTTTCATCACACAACGGTCAGAGTTTATTTCTCCTTCGGTGTCAACAAGCGGTCACGTGGGTGGCGAGTTAGATGAAAGTTAGCTGAGTTCAATCGGTGGTGCAACGGGAGCTTTCAAATATTTTAACGTGCCACGACATCTGATGTATCAATTATGTGACATTCATTGTGAATGTATTGAGAATAAAAGTACGAAGTGACAAAAATTTATTGATCTCAGTTGAAGGATTTTGAATCTATGGTGTAGCATTTGTAATAAATAAAAAATTACCAACCTTAACTTTGAACTTGATTTAATTATAATCTTTAAAGAAAAATAGTTATCTTAAAACTAAAAATAGACCAAATTGAATCTTAAGTGTGATACTAGAAAAAGCTAAATCCAAACTCCAATCCAATTTAAACCACACCCCTTAGACACAATAAATTTAAAATTAGTTCCTTAACAATCAACAAAATAAATTTTAAACCTAAACCAAATTGAATTGTAATCAAAAGCCTAAAGCAAGTTGAACCCTAATCATAAAATTAAATTAACATCAAACCAAATTAAACACTAACTCTAAACCAAATTTACCCTAACCTTAACAATAAATAAAATTAAATCCTAACACTAAGATTATTTGAACACTAAAGAAAATTGAACCCTAACTCTAGACCCAATAAAACAGTATAAGAAGCTAAACCTAGCAGTTATTAATTTTTTTTTGTTATTTTAATCCAAAGAAACCAAAAGGAAATATAATCAAATCAAACTCCAACCCTTTTAAAACACAACCTTAAACATTATTAAACCCAAATCTCACTTCAAAATCTTAAATAAATACCAACCTGAACTTTGAACCCTATGTAATTATAATCTTTAAACGAAAATTGTTATCCCAAAACTAAAAATAGACCAAATTGAATCTTAAACCTGATAGTAGACAAAGTTGAATCCAAACCCCAATCCAAATTAAAACCTACCCCTAACACACAATAACTTGAAAATTAGCTCCCTAATAATAAACAAAAATAATTTTTAAACCTAAACCAAATTGAATTGTAATCAAAACCCTAAAGCAAGTTGAACCCTAATCATAAAACTAAATGAACATCAAACCAAATTAAATACTAACTCTAAACCAAAATTTACCCTAACCTTAACAATAAAACAAATTGAACCCTACACTAAGAGTATCTGAACACTAAAGAAAATTAGATCCTAACCCTAGACCTAATGAAACAATATAAGAAACTAAACCTAGAAATTATCAAATCTGTGTCATTATTTTAATCCAAACAAATTAAAAGGACATAGAATCAAATCAAACCCCAACCCTTTTAAAACACGACCTTAAACATTATTAAACCCAAACCTAACTCCATAAGATTAAATAAATAGGTCCTCAACTTTGAAATTGATGTAATTAGTCAATAGGCTTCCTTACATGAGAAACACCCACCAAAAAAGTATCTCACATGGAGAGCCCGATGTCAGAAAAAAAATGTCAGTAAGGTTTTTTTGCGTCTTTGTTCTGACGATGGTTTCCAGTGGGATAAAGAGTCTTTTGCAGGCTACACAATTTTATTGTTCTCCTATTTATGAATAGTGAAGGGCTCATTCAAGAGGGAGGATTTCTATAGCAGCAATGGGAATTGATCTCCCGACCTCATTCAAACCTCTGTATCCAGAGATAACAAGGAAAATTTCATCACCATTACTCCACTGCACGATCTAAGAAGATTTTCTCTAGGATCTATCATTCATTTCCACCAATGCAGATGGGTATTTACTAATACAGAAACTAGTGGTCTTCAACAATATTCTCCTCCACTAGACTCCACATCTTAAGTCTGCACTCATTCAACTCATCCACTCATGCGTCAATGTATATTTGATCATATGATGTTGTGACTGTCCCCAAACTACTAGCGCTTCACCTTCTTCCAAAGACCTATCCACTAGGATCACCCTCCAAGATCCACTACTCCTTAACACAAAAGGACTCTTCTATAAGTCCCCCTACTACCCTTAATGTCTTCTCCAAACAAAACTACTATGCATCTCACCCTTGAATGCAAAACTCTTACTTGTCAAGTCTACTATGACAGTTAACTTCTCCTTCTTGAACAATCCCTACAACTAATCATTCTAATGTGTCCCCACACCCCTAAATAATATGATACACCATCTAGGTTCTCCTAGACCCCCTTAAACTCTTGTCAACACACCCACCATATCCCTTTGATCCCTAAAAATATACTTCTAAGAAAAAAAAAACAAGTTGCCAAGTCATTTTCCCACCTATGACAGAATTCACAAACTCTGAACTTTTGGCCCGACGCTATCGCTGGGCACCCTACCTTCTCCAAAGCCTTGGACATGAAGGAGACTCTCCCTCAAACACCTCTCTATTCCTGCAAGACCCTAAATCCTTCTTCTTTGTGGACAAGCCTTCACTCCTCAAGACTCTTAGGGTCCGTTTGGGTGTTGGAATACCAAATGCTGGATATGGTCAAATCTGGAAGATGGTACAATTCTGGAAGATACATATCCTAGAAATGATTTCCAAAATATGGGCTGGACTGGTTTGGTTCACCCAGAAGATGACTGAGAAGATGCATAAATAATTTTTATTGTTTATTTCTTAATATTTTGAATACGGTGTGTATGTGTATATATATACACACATATGTGTGTGTATATATATACACATGTGTGTATATATATATACACACATATGTGTGTATATATATACACATGTGTGTATATATACATACATGTGTGTACACACACACATACACACATGTGTGTCTACACATACATACACACATTTGTGTATATATAAATATTTACACATACACATATACACATATATGTGTGTAAATATGCATACACATGTGTGTGTATATATACACATGTATGTGTGCATATATACACACATGTATACACATACATGTCTATACACATATGTATATATATATATGCATATACACATGTGTATACATACACACACACATATATATATATATATATATTTGTGTGTGTGTGTATACACATGTATGTGTATATATACACACATGTATACACATATACACATAGATACACATATTTGTATATATATATACATATACACATATTTGTATATATATATACATATACACATATTTGTGTATATACACATATACGCACATATACACACACGCATTTACACATCTATCATGTCACAGATCTGACGAGATATTAAATTTGCTTTTGTAAAAATTAGAATTGGAATTCAAAATTCCAATTCCACCTATTTAGGTGGAAGATTGATATGCCCATTTTGGGGCAAAATGGGAATTTCGTAATTCCAATTCCATTTTATTCATGGACCCAAACATGAAATTTGGCATTATCCAGAATTAGATAATGCCAATTCCAGTCTAATTCCAGCCCCCAAACGGGCTTACAGTCAATATGTTGTTTCCTGAGACTGGACAGACACTTTTATGCACTCAACCACGTGCTACATGCTGCATGGACACCTGAAACCTCCATGGAATTTATCATATACCCCCTCCTCATCACTACCCAAGATGAGAGGTTATTGGAATGTACCAATCAAGAGAAATTACATGTTTACCCTCTCGGGCTACCCTAAGTCAAGGTTTGTTCAGTCTTCAATTGAACACATATATCTCTGTAAAAAAATTTGAAATCCTTTTCTACCAACACAAAAATGTCATTAACTCATGCCACTACCATCCTAAATCCATATCTTTGCAAAAATATAGCATTCATATCCTTTAAAACACCAAAAAACATGACTATTACACTAAGAAGACAATGAAATACATAGGTTTTATTACTTAAAAACTTTACAAACTCAATGCCATCAACCATGCCCTTCATTCCTCGGCCAATAAAATATAAATAGACCTCTGTTAGTTCTTGATAACTGACACCCAATCTTTGAAACTGCTCCAAATTGATTAATATAACTGTAACTGCCACAAAACCAACTATCCAAGGTCTTTGTTGACTTGTGTGACAGTTAAATGAATATGAGGATGTTGTCAACTTGAAAACTACATACCACTTAATCCTCATTACTTGGTCCTTTACATTTTATACCTTGAAACACCTATACTTTTTCCTATTTCTATGAAATTATCTCTTAGCCCTTATGGCTTTATGACCAACTTAGGAACTACTTCATCTTACCACCCTTATTACATTGTTTCTTATTCCCATTCCATTCATATTATATATTTCATTCCCACTCAAAACTACCATAGACTATAAACCATTACCCTAATTACATGGTGACCCTTATAGGGTCATTTGCCTTATCCTGGAACCTTGAAACATACCAAATCATTTTGACTCAAATTACTTCCAATTGGCTCTAATGGCTACAAATATAATAGTTTAGGATCTCATAGGTAATTCTACTCTTCAAATTCTTAAAGTCATCCATGTGACCCTCTTGGTGTTCCTCCAAGTCCTGGTGCTCCTACACCATACTCCGCAACTTTGAAGGTTTTCCAAGTCCTCTTTGAAATATTTGTAACAAAACATGTTAGAATATAAAAAAATTGCCTCATTTTCACTTTAGACTTGTATAGGTCTTCACGCTTGACCCTGATGCTCCATGCTTGTGCCATCTTCCTTGTATCTTCAACTTTACCTTTGGTTTTCCACTTCTTGGCACTGTAAATACTCCTTGTAGTTTTATGCCTCTTAGTAACCATATCATCATGCTTATCATCACTAGAATTGGTCCACACATTTGCAGCCCTAATTACACAAAGGCATACCACCATATTATCAACCACTTCATACCAAAACTTAGGAGCCTTCTTCTAACTCACAAAATTATCTTCAGCCTTAGTCCCTTCTTCTGAGACCACTGCTTCCTTCAAAGCATCTTCATGCCAATCTTCTTTGCATTTAACCACTTACTCATCTATCTCTATGGATTCATCATGAGCCTCTTCACTATCCACTATCATCAAGGTAACCTACTGCATAGTACCTTGCATAGGACATAACATTGTACCAATTTGAACCATCTCATCATCTTCATAACCTGATTCTCTTCTACTCCAATCAGCATCTACCTCTGGAACTTCTTTGTCATTATCATCAACAACCCTTTCATCATTAGAATCTTCATCTTCTGCTTTCTCTAGGAGTGCTGCAATCCACTCTAACCTTGCCTCATTTTCCTCTAATTATTTCTCAAAGCTTCTTCTCTTCTCTTCTTATTCTTGTCTCTTCTTCCTTGCTTCCTCTTCTCTCTTCTTCTTCTCTCTTCTTCTTCTTCTTCCTCTCTGCTTCCTTGTCTTCATTCAGGAATTCTTTTAGCAACTTGATCAACTCCATTTCTGATCTTGTGTAAGCCATCTTAAATCTCTCCTCCCATACCTTTCTCTTGATCTGATACCACTTGATGTAGAGGCTAGTTATTTTCAAATCTTCTCCTCCACTAGACTCCACATCTTAAGTTTGCACCCATTCAACTCGTCAACTCATGAATCAATGCATATAAATGATCACATGGTGTTGTGACTGTCCCCAAAATACTAGTTGTGCTTCACCTTCTTCCAAAGACCTATCCACTAGGATCACCTACCAAGGATCCACTACTCAACACAAAATGAATCTTCTATATTTCCCCCTACCACCCTTAATATCTTCTCCAAATAAAACTACTATGCATCCCACCCTTGAATGCAAAAGTCTTACTTGTTGTCCACTATGACAGTCAACTTCTCCTTCTTGAACAATCCATACAAACAACCATTCCAATGTTTCCCCACACCCCTAAATGCAATGAGACATCTTCTAGGTCTTCCTAGACCCCCTTAGACTCTTTTCCACACACCCTCCATATTACTTTGATCCCTAAAAATAAATACATGTCAAATTACTAGTCTAACAATCAAAGCATACATTTAAGTAATCTAAAAAATGTCAAATTACTAATCTAACAAATGTCTTAAGGGGATGTCTTAAGGGGATCTAGAATTAATATCATAAAAAATAACAAGTTAATACGTATGTAACTAATGGACAATAAGTATTCTAACTCATTCTAGAACTAATTTCATCATGTTTTAGTATTCAAACTAATGTCTTAAGGGGATCTTTAACTAATTTAAGTAATCTATAAAAACCATTTAACAATCAAATCATACATATAAAACCATACATGTATCAACAAATCATAGTCCAACATATGTTTGAATATATCAACAAATTATAGTCCAGCATATGTTTAAATATATCAACAAAGTACATAGTCAATTTACTCCACAAATATCAAGTAGGTCTTAACGTGCATGAAATAGGTACATACATATTATACTTTTTAGACCAACTCAAGTGGTTCAGACCTTTCATGGAGAACATGTAATATTCTCTCATGATCCTCACTATCTATTCTCCACTTACGACGTCCACGTTAAGATTTAACTGTATGGAGACAAATGGAGGTGGAAACTACTAGGTGACTATACTGAAAAACCTTATTGTCTGGTTGGTAATCAACAAAGTGAATACCATTCTTACTTACTTTGATTTTCTTGAAATAAGTTCCCGCTAAAACAACTGAACCTGCAGATCACAAATTTTAACAATATAAATTTAAACAAACTAAATTTGAAATTTGTTAAAAGGTTAAAATTAAAAATTTACAAATTGAGTTCAATATATTGATGTAAAGCATACAAACCTATGGGGAACAACAT
>MU226274.1:2043028-2070680 GCA_018584345.1 Thuja plicata | reverse complement strand
TTTAAAAACATAGGAATTAATTATTTAAACAATGAAATTGCTTTTTAATAATTAGAGAACTATAGCCATTTTAATTAGAGTAAATAGGCTAGGGGAATGGGTTAATTGCAAGTGGGTATTTGATTTACAAATTTATTTAATTCCTTTATAATTAAATACTATAGTCATGTTTGATTTTGATTTGATTTGATTGGTCGAAATAGATTTGAATTGTATGGCTATAATAGTTAATATAAATCAGTGATAAAAATCACCTAGAATATTAAATTGATTAAAAGAATTATGCCAAGCAGTAATAGGGTCATTTGGACATAAATCGAGGGTATGATCATACTTAGGGCAAATAGGGACCATAGTTGCGACAGACCAAATTCAGGTGGTTACAGTAATATTAGATATATAAAACAAAAATATTTTATTGCATTAAATAAAAAATAAATTTTTATTAAAATAGTTTTGTTTTTAGGTAGAACTCAGTTCTTTTAGAAGATGAAGATGATCCTCAAGATATAGATCAGAATATGTTAGTTCTAATCCAGATCACAGGGAAAAGGATGATAATGATGTGCATACAAAAGAAACTAAGGTTGATGATGATGATGATGAGATAGTTGCTTCTAGTAGCCAATGACAGTCATGATCATATAGACTGCATTACATATGGATGATTGTTGATATATCGTTATGATGCCTCTTTTTATGGTCACAATCGTATGTATTATTTTCACTACTTGCGGTACCATATTATTGAGTCGATACATTTTTATATGTATTATTTTTACTTATATCATTTGGACATGTATCATCTTGACTTGTATCATTTTCAGTTACATAATTTATCATTTTTACTTATATCATTTGTACATGTATCATTTTGACATGTTTTTGATCTACTAGCACATTGGACTTTCACTTGTTTTATTTATATACAATGATCTTATCAATATTGACTTGTCAATTTATATATATTGAAAGTGGTCGATGCTTTTTAGTTGAATATTTATTATGTATGATGATTTTAATTTTCTACTCAGGATGGATGTTGTCAAATTTAATTAAATTATAAAAATTTTGATGTGCACCTTCTTGGTGTCCACATGAGTTTCATGATTAGAATAGAATATATTGAATTAATAAGAAATAAAATTAAAATAAGAAGCATTTTTAGGAGTAAAAAAGGAAGAAATAATGGAATCTAAGCTAGAAGTAAAACCTGAAGGCATTATATTTTTCCATTAGTATACTTAGAGAAAAACATGATCTGCACCATCGGTTTACTCTACACTGATAAACAGGGCACAACTCTATCCGATGACAAGGTTACCTGAAAAACACTGTTAAGTGTTATCCGATGACAAAAAGGTAAAAGATACCCGATGAGTAACAACAGTGCTACCCTATGGATCAGAAAAGAGAGGAACCCAATAGATATAGGGAACTCAATGAATAGTTCAGCCAAGGAATGCCGACAAACTACAAGTTCACATCGACGACCAAGAACCGACAGTCAGTTACATCCCGCAAAAAGTGGATCTGACTTTCCATGTCAGATAAATCACTGAAGTTGTATTTATAACTTCTTTATTTGCTTTTAAATCCATTATGTGTGGAGGAAGCAATATAATTGTTATTGTTTTAATTAGTTTTACTAGTTTAAAACTTGCAAACTAAAGATAAAGGTCAAGTTGTAAACCTTAGATCTGAGAGTTAATATTGTAAAACGTGAATTCCAAGATAGGTCAAATGCTTGTATAAATAGGTTCTTAATCCATTGAGAAAAAAAATTTGATCAATGAAGATAGTAGCCACGGAGAGAAACTAAAGACCAGACAGAGAATTCATGTAGAAGAACACAAACATATTCATATCATTTTTCAAGAACATAACAGAGGCTACCGACAAGCAAAGAAAAGGTATTCATCAATCACTTAAGCTGATATTATTATTGTAAAAGCTTTAATAGATCTGTAAATCAGCAATAGTAGATTGCATACAGTCAGGTCAACATTTGTACTCATTCTAACAAGTGTAATACACTAATGAAATCCTTTCAAGAAAGGTGGGCTTAACCGTCCTAATGTAAATCTCATAACTGAGTGCACACTTAAATCAGTGTTGCTAAAGCTCTTAACAGAGTAGATTTTGACAGGTCTCCACCTTAATACTCTTAACAGGGTATATTATTAGAAGTGATCAAATTGTAAGCCTTAATCGGCTCCCTTCCATTCTACAGATAGTGAAGTTTTGTGGGTGCCATTCCCACCATAGTTTTTACTTCCTAACAGGAGTTTTCTGCGATATCGTATCTTGTGTTATGTGTTTGTCAATTTCATGAATATTTCTATGAATGATTGAAAACTATTAAAGATTGTGAATGAATAATAGATACATAAGAAAGAATACTAGTAATGGTTGGTAAATCAGAATTGAATGATTACTAATGATGAATTTTGTAAGGTGCTAAAAAATTTTGAGGTACTGATTCACCCCTCCCCTCTTAGTACTACTTCCTGTTAATTCCAACAATTTGTATTAGAGCCGAGTATCTTGTTGAAAAGCTTAAAGGGTTAAGAGAAAAGATCATACAATGGAGAAGTACAAACTTGATAAGAATACTGAGAATAAAAATCTTGAGATACAGATGTTCTATGAACAGTATAAAGAAGCAAGAATCAAGATGAGAGAGCTACTAGATGAAAGAAAAGATATGGCTACCCAGAACAATGAAATAGACTATCAAGAAGAAGAGATTCCAGATTTCTTTAAATCTTCACCATCAAATGCAAGTAATACATCAAACACATTAGAAGAGATCACAAATCTAAAGGAGATCAATCTACATCTGACAGAGAAAATAAAGATGCTACAAATCGGTTAAGAGACCCAGATGGTGAGAATGATTGATGTGATGAGTTATGCCAGACAAGCTGAAACAAAAAGAACACTTGCTATTGATGATAGAAGGAAGAATTAATAAAAATTACAAGAAAAGGAAATGGAAATTCAAAGACATGCTGAGCATCACCATGATCTAAAAAATTAGATTATCCTTATGAGTCAAGAAGCAAACATAATAAATGTGGAACGCATTGAAAGAATACAGATTATCAGTGAACTAAGAGAAGAAAATGAAAAGCTAAAGCATGAGGTTAGAATTCAACAAAAACATAATGAGATTATCAGAAAGGCTGAAGAAAGCAATAAAAGAATGGATGACTTTCTTGAGGGACAACGAAGAGTCAACAACAACAATGGTATAGGCTTTACCGAAAATGGAGAATCATCAAATCTAAAAACTGTCTACGAAAATCCAAGACCATGAAAGCTATCATGCAAGCATTGTGGAAAGAAAGGGAACACATCAAATATGTGCAGAGGTAAAATAAAAGGTACTCCCAAATCTACACCTACACCTTCATTTATAAGATTCTGTTATAAATGTAACAAGAAAGGAGATAAGGCTTATGAATGCAAGAGAAAGATAGAAAATCCAAAGAAGGAAACCTACATGGACAAATACTATCCTACATGCAAGATGAATGGTCACACATCTGAAGAATGCTGGAAAAAGAAAAGGCAAGCATGGAAGCCAAAAGGTAAATAATTTCCTTATCAGCCAAAGAGAATCGGTAATCAATATGTATGGGATTACAACACTTGGACAAACTGTACAGCATGTGGTAGATATGGTCACATTGCTGCAAACTACATGACAACATGGACCAAAAGGTCTAGAGGCTGGTCAAACCACAGAATGGCATGCTTACATTGTCATAAAGTTGGTCATCTCAAGAAAGACTGCAAAGACTGATTGATAGAAACAAGCACATATCCCAATGGTAACACCATTGAAGATATCTAGAGGGAGAGAAACAAAATGTGGATAAAGGCTTCAAATAATGACAAAGCTGGGCCAAGCAATGCAAATGGTGACACCCCATCCAATGGATCTGGTGACATCACCAACCCCACTTGAGCTGAACAAGTTAGTACAGAACTGCACTGTACCAAGTTATATTTTGCATCAATTCCATTATATAAATTGATAGATAGTCAAAATCTGCATGAACCAAAGATGCATACTACTTTACTTGATACTAATCTAAGAATGAAACACTATTGGTAAACACTTACCAAAAATCATCGGTGAACACAATAATGAGTTGTTCACACTTACCAGAAATTATCGGTCCACTAGTAAATATGGTAAAATACCAATAGAACCTGACGACTGTTGGTAAGAAAGCAAAGTTCACAAGAGGTCCCGATAGAATACTGATATCCATCGATAAAATCAAAGTGGTTAACAATTTCCCTAAGCATCATATCTTCACCAACGATGATTGGAAACATCCTCCCGACAAAACCCATCTTCACATCACAATGAGTTGTTGAGCATTTATTGCAAAGACTTAGGTCAAAAAGTCTATAAATAGTCAATGGGACAACTTCATTTTTCACCCGTGATTTGAAGAGAAAGCAATGCGACATCAAAGCGATTAAAGAGAAGAAAGCAGAAGCATCTATAGAATGATTTAGCACACAGAGAATAGATTCCTCATCACTATTATGAATCAAAGTAAGTACCAAAGGAACTGAAAGATCTCTGTCATTGTTTTGTCAAGAAAGCCCTAAATTTTGAGAAAACCCTAAGTTCTTGAAAAACAATGGAAACCACGTCGAGAACTACTAAAATGAAGAATGAAAAGAAGAATGTGGTGAAACTAATCAAGAATAGCACATGTGTAGAACCTAAGTACAAGATCTATCCAAAAATTGCATCGAAACCCGATGAAGCCAGTGCATTTTCAAAAATTTTGCCTAGGGTTTTGCTCATAGAAGACATTAGGTCTTATATTCACTGCAAGATCATAGAGATAGGTGATCTAGAAATGGGTGAAGCTTTTAAGAAGCTATGTGATTCCGAAGGAAAAATGAAAGAAGAACACAAACACTTGGAGGTCAAAGGGTTAACCAATGCCCTACATTTCCTGAGGGAATTCAAGACAGAATGGATTGGGTTAGTCTTGAGTAGGATGCATGACAAAAAACTATGGCTAGACCAACCCAAAAAAATAACAAAGGATGTTCTTCATGCTGTCACTGGTTATCCAATAACTGACAAGCCTAGGGAACACAAGCATGCATCCATGAAAGAAGTTACAAAACTGACCAATGTAGAAGGAGACAACAGAGGTCTCAAAATAAACACAATCACCGA
This sequence comes from Thuja plicata, assembly GCA_018584345.1. Lineage (NCBI taxonomy): Eukaryota > Viridiplantae > Streptophyta > Pinopsida > Cupressales > Cupressaceae > Thuja > Thuja plicata. Next base: position 2,065,459 of record MU226274.1, on the reverse strand, counting down.
TGAAGAGTTAAAATTTGGTGCATGTGTTATTGGGTGCAAAAATTTTCAGGCTAGCAGAATGAACAACATTTCTGCAATAGTAGTAAGCATAGCTTACAAGATTGTAACAAAAGGAATTTAGATGGTTCTGTGTGAGATCCTATTGAAACAACTTGATGAGAATATGATCAAAATCAGGTTTGCAAAGAGAAACACATGTAAGTTTGGATCACTTATCATGTGTACATTTTTCTATTTTCAAGAATACTTTCCTTCAGTAGGAAAAGTTGTATGGGACTCTACCAAACTGGTAACCCAACAGATTAGTGAACTGATTAAGTCACTAGGAAACAACTTTGAGTCTGTCATGTCTGCATACTTCCTTGAGTTCAAGGAAAAGATGATGTAAAGAACTAGGATTCCTGAACAACTAGTTGAAAAACACAAAGATGTGATATGTTTCATGGTAGACACAGACTACACTCATATCAAATTGGTTGTACCAAGAATAGCTTGGTTAGCACCATTAGACTATGAGATCAATATTGATCTAGCTACAAGTGAAATTGAGGAACTAATCAATGAGCCCATTGATAAGAAACAACCAAGGTTTGGAACATATGAGGAGGCCAAATCTAAAATAAAACATGGCCTAGAAGTCAAGAAAACTATAAACAAGAAGGATAAAATGATTAAGAATCTCAAGAAGATTCTATCAGTCTTAGAAGAAGAGCAGGATCAACAAGAGGAAACTGATGAAAAGGGAACCATCAGTGAAGAACTATTAGAAAGAAAATCAGATACAGAGGCTACTGAATCTGACAAACCTCCATCTCCACCTCCTACAAAGAAGCAAAGGACAAGAAGTAAAACTGCTGCTACAGATACCACACCACTTAACAAAGGTCAAGTAAGTACCTATATGAGGTAGCAGCCATAAAAAAGAACAAGACAACAACCTGTCAAAACCACACCACCAAAGAAGAGAAAAAGGTTTGTTAGGAAAAAGGCTGACTTAGATGATACCAAAGATGATGAACTAGATATAGTAAAGAAGAACTTAAAAAACCAAACGGTAGATGAAGCTTCCAAATCAATTTCTACTCATGGTACAATGACTGATAAAAGGATCAGACAATGGGATACACTGAATCCAGAGGATCAGAATAAAATACAAGAGGCAGTCATAAAATCAATGATTAAGAACAAGTATGCCCCTGTTGAATTTGTAAATAAAATACCTAACAAGCTAGGTAAAAGGGTATACCAACAATGGTCATATGCCTTGTAAACAGAGAGAGAAGCAAGAGAAAGAGTTCTTGTAAGACTGATGCCTCCTGAATCCAAAGTTGAAGAGATACAAGAAGTACTAAAGAAACACTCAAGTAAATTTGTAGCCAAAATAAGGGCTTACAAAGTACTAGAGAACAAGTTCATAGAACTAGATTCAATAATAGAAACCAAATGGAGACATCTCCTGGATCTACCAGTGGAGTCAAAAAGTGTTGAGAAGCAATTAATTCTCACAAACACACCTCACAAAAAGTGCAAGTCCTCAGCATATTGCTCTGGACAATCAAGAAAGTGATGATGAGCCTATCAACTCAGATAAAGGCATGGATGATAATATCCAAGATATCACTCACTATGATTCCAATAATGATCCAAAGAAGAAAGATGATGTGATATTTATCACACTTAAGAATCAACAAAGCCATCAAGTACTGCAGACATCAAATGGTAATATAGTTGACATTGTTGATGAACAAATGTAGGACACATCAATCATGCACTCAAAAGTGAAGAACCTACACAAGATATACAAAAAGATGAGGATGTCACTACTGACAAGGCACTAATCAACGAGCAGGACACCAATACTGACAAAGCCCAAGTCACAACTCAAAGTAACATGCTTGTCCTAATGAAGGTAATAAAATTAGCAGAGGGAAATGAGAGATCAACTGAAAAGGAAACAAGCACACCCAAAGACAAGGGTGATGAAGAAGCCAAAAGAACAACAAATGCTACTGCAGAGCAAGCTACAACCGATGATCAAAAGAATACATCTACTGATCAGAATAAAGAAGACACTCAAAAGGAAACAGGGGACAAGCCTTCAGAGAAAGGTAAAGAAGGAAAGAAGGATGAGATTGAAAATAAATCAGGAGCCCATTCTATAGAAACACCCAAGGTTAATGAAGAGATGTCTTCACATAACCAACATGTGCCCACAAAGTGGAAGACAAAAGATGCATCATCAAAAAAATCTTCACCAAGAAATTCAGAACAAACAAATGAACTAGCTATGGTAGTTCATACATTTGCATCCCCTCAAATCTCAAAGAAAAAGAAAGGAAATAATAATAATCCAGTAACTCTAGATGAAATTATTGAGATTCCAGTCTGTGATCCAAGAACATTGGATCCGACAGCATTGACAAAGTATGCAAACCTATGCGAGAGAAAAGCCATTCAAGACAAGCTGAAGAGAGTGGAAAAAGAGGCCAAGGTACTGGAAGTAGCAAGAAATATACTTCAACAAATTGTACCAGACATAGATATTGATCAAAAAGCTTAAATTATTGATCAACTGGTCATACTCATAAATGCAATAACATCTTAGAATATAGATGCTAAGAAGGCTATGGAAGAGAGACTTGAACAAAAATATGAATTCAAGCTTACAGAGAAAATAAGCCAGGAAGTGGCACTAAAAAAGGTAAAGCTATCTGAATTGGTAAGCACAATTGACCCAATTTTATCAAAAGTTGTTACCTTAATCAAGAAATTGTGCACTTTAGATCTACTCACTCAGGAGTATACCGACAAGATAGCAAAAATAGATGTTGATCTTAAGTCCAGTGCACAGAATCTAGCCAACACATAAGAAGCACTTAAATTGCACAATCAACAAATCATACAGGCTAGGAAACAAAGATAGGACATTCAGTTTGGAGAGATGAAATATAGAGATGAGGTCAATGAGGTCCAATTTAAGCTCTTACCGACACTTACACTACTGCAACAAAATATGACACAGGCAAATACTTTAATTGCCACCCATGAAATGTCTATCCTAGACAACATTTATGATATGCACGCAAGACTAGAGCTGCAAAAAATGACACTAGAACAGTTGAAATAAAAATGGGAGAAACTAATGGAAGATATCAAAATTACCCATTCTAACGTATTTGACACATTGTAAGTTACACATTTTTGTCAAAATTTTGGCATACTGTAAGTTGTACATTTTTGTCATCAGTATCAAAGAAAGGGGGAATTTGATATGTACATCACCTCAGTTAAAGGTGGAAATCATATGTATAGTGGAAGAAAGGGGAAATAATGTACACACAGAGAATAAATAGTATACATGTACATATACATACACTATACTGATGTACACAGTAAGGGGGAGTCATATAATGACAAGGATATAAACATGGTGTATACATACCAAAATAGTTTTTTATTATGCACATATCAGTTTTTGATACTAATGTCAAAGGGGGAGATTGAAGGCATTATATTTTTCCATTAGTATACTTAGAGAAAAACATGATCTACACCATCAGTTTACTCTACACTGATAAACAAGGCACAACACTATCCAATGAAAAGGTTACCCGAAAAACATTGTTAAGTGTTATCCGATGAAAAAAAGGTAAAAGATACCCGATGAGTAACAATAGTGCTACCTGACGGATCAAAAAAGAGAGGAACCTAACCAATAGTTTAGTCAAGGAACATCGACAGACTGCAAGTTCAAACTGACGACCAAGAACCGACAGTCAGTTACATCCCGCAAAAAGTGGATCTGACTTTCCACGTCAGATAAATCAATGAAGTTGTATTTATAACTTCTTGATTTGCTTTTAAATCCATTATGTACAGAGGAAGCAATGTAATTGTTATTGTTTTAATTAGTTTTACATTTTTAAAACATGCAAAGTAAAGATCAAGGTCAAGTTGTAAACCTTGGATCTGAGAGTTAATATTGTAAAATGTGAATTCCAAGATAGGTCAAATGCTTGTATAAATAGGTGCTCAACCCATTGAGAACAAAATGTTGATCAATGAAGATAGTAGCCACTGAGAGAAACTAAAGACCAAATAGAGAATTCATGCAGAAGAACACAAACAGATTCATATCAGTTTTCAAGAACAGGACAGAGGCTACCGACAAGCAGAGAAAAGGTATTCATCAATCACTTAAGGTGATATTATTATTGTAAAAGCTTTAATGGATCTGTAAATCAGTAATAGTAGATTGCATACAGTCAGGTCAACATTTGTACTCATTCTAAAAAGTGTAGTACACTAATGAAATCCTTTCAAGAAAGGTGGGCTTAACCGTCCTATTGTAAATCTCATAACTGAGTGCACACTTAAATCAGTGTTGCTAAAGTTCTTAACATAGTAGATCTTAACAGGTCTCCACCTTAATACTCTTAACAGGGTAGATCATCTAAAATGATCAAATTGTAAAACTTAACCGACTCCCTTCCATTCTGTAGATAGTGAAATTTTGTGGGTGTCATCCCCACCGCAGTTTTTACTTCCTAACAAGAGTTTTTTATGATACCATATCTTGTGTTATGTGTTTTTCAATTTCATGAATATTTCTATGAATGATTGAAAACTATTAAAGATTGTGAACAAACAATAGATACATAAGAAAGAATAACAGTAATGGTTGGTAAATCAGAATTGAATGATTACTAATGATGAATTTTGTAAGGAGCTAAAAGTTTTAGAGGTACTAATTTACCCCTCCGCTCTTAGTACTACTTCTCATTAATTCCAACAAAACTTAGGGTTATCTAGGAAGAAAAAATAGAAGCAATTCAAGTAGCAAACAAAAGAGTAATAATGGAAGTAATTTTAGAAGCAAAAAAAGATGCAATAATAGAAGTCATATTAGAAGCAACAAAAGATGTCAAAATGAAAGAAAAAATGGAAGTAACACAAGAAGAGAAACTAGGAGTAGAAAATGGAAGCAAAAAGGCAGCAAAATCAGAAGCCATATCAGAAGAAAAAGTGGGGGAGCATAAAATAAAAGCAAAAAAGGGGGAAAAACTGGAAGCAACACTAGAAGAAAAATTGGAAGCAACAAGTGTCATCAAAATAGGCATCCAACTGGAAGCAACACAAGAAACAAAATAAGAAGCAACAAATGGTGTTATAATGGAAGCAAAATTGGAAGAAAAACTAGAATCAAAACAAGAAGAAAAATTGGAAGCAAGCGTGGAAGGAAAACAAAAAGAAACAAAGGGCATAATATCTATAGCATAACTAGAAGCAGCAACGAAAGAAAAATGGGAAGCAAATATTGAAGTAAAACCAGAAAAAATAGATGACATTATAATGCAATCTACAAAAGAAGAAAAACTAGAAGCAACACTAGAAGCAAAATAGGAAGCCAAATCAGAAGCAATGAAGGATGTTATAATAGAAATAAAAGTGGAACCATAACAAGAAGCAAAAATGGAAGCATGATTGGAAGAACAACTAGAAGTGAGACAAGGATCAAACACGGAAGCAAAATCCAACGCCAAATATGGAAAAAAGGTGATGCAATTGCCCGCTTCATTTCTTGGTATAAATATGGCATAAACATAGTTGTGGCGTGATGGTTAGCAGAAGAGATGACTCAAAATATGGCATCAATTAAAGTGTAAGATGCAGCATTGTCGACTAGAAGAAGTTGGACGTCGACTTTTGTGCCAACTCAAAGGCTCATTTCAAAGCAAAAATTACACTAAACCCTGACGCTAAATATTATGTGCTAAATGCATGTTCTGTTGTAGTGAGATAATAATCTGTAGAATATTATCTTACAATGATTTGGAATTCACTTGTATTTAGGCTCGCTACGTAGAGCTCGTTGCTCAATTACAACTAGGGCTACAACCCTTTACAAGATGACTCACTACCTCACAAGATCACAAAAATGATCACAAGCTTTTGAGATGCTAAAATAACATCTAACAATGTCTAATTACAGTTCCATATTAGCACATACTTTGATCTGATACACTTTTGCCTCTGACTTCCCTGTTTCTCTACCCTTCACTAATCAAATTATCAGATCTGCAAAATCTTCATGAAATCCTTCACTTCACACCTTGCGCACTGATCTTATGCATCAACAACTATCCAACCTTCTCTCCATACACTAACTTCTCAATTTTATAGATTCGTATCCAAAAATTTGATCTCCCAATGTTTGCTCCAAAATTGTTTTAGGGAAAAGTAACACGTTTTGACTAAGTCAACCAAATCCTCAATTCAAATTCATTTCCCCGAAATAATCATGCACATTCCTCTATACATGTCGGCTCAATCACTAAAACATAAGATTTTGCACCAAAAACAATTTACCTTGTCTGCACAAAGATTTTTCATCATAATTTGATTGTTCTTCTTGGTAAACAAAATACCATTGTTTAGATCTTTCTAACTCTCACACCCTGGATCAGTGTACCTTCAAATTATGGAATTAACATCTATATACTTCCAAAATGCTTCCCTTAGATGTGCACCAAAATATTTTAACCTAAAAAGGAACACCAGACCTTTTACTAAACGTTGACAAAACACTATGCCTTCATTTCCATACTTCACCAAATTCTGATCTAACTTCCGGGTTGATCTCCAATTGTAATATGTACGTAGAATTAGTGTTTAGTTGTCATCAATGAAAACATCCAAGCTTCTATGAAGTGTCTCTTGCCAACATACTTAACTAATATTTATGACTAATCACTTGGAAAATTCTATATATAAAATAACTGAAAATTAAAAATAAATAAAAAGATCACATATCCTAATCCAAGAAAATTGAACTTCCTCATTACAAACAAAAATAAAATATATTAAAAAAATTAATGAAAACCCCAATAAACAAGAGATGCATTGTGTCAAGTTCCTTTCAATAGTGTGAGTGTTTACGTTGGTCTAGATCTAATTTGTGTTGCTAAAGAGAAAACCTAATTTACATTGTTTTACAAAGTGGAACAAGATATTAGAGACTCGAGGACTTCCAAATAAAGCTTCAAAAGCATTGGGTTAAGACCACAAAGAAGGATTTGCTTACTGATTTGTTAGAAATTGCTACTTTTTTCAAATAGTCTAGGGATTGAAAAAAATATTAATTTATTTTAAATTTTGAGGATCAAAATCCTAAAAGATGATACAAAAATAAAGTATACAAATATTAAAATATAGGGTAGAAATATAACCAAAATAATGTAATATATTTAAAAATCTAATGAAAAATTAATATGTATGTGGATGAATTGAAATCAATAAAATAATTGTAAATTGTTGAATTGTAGGTGAAATAACTTTTAAAATAAATTATTTTATCACCACGTCATATCTATATAAAACTATACATTGTCATTCAAAAAATTATTAGGGTTGACAATTTACCATCAAAATTTAATGTATTACAATTTTTTTATAATAATCGAGTGACAATTTTTTTGCCTCTAATGTCAACCAATAAAGAATATACAATAAAGTCAAGATATGGCATATACAATAATGACCATATCATTTAAGCAATTAATACAACAATGATCATATCATTCAAGCCATTAATACAATTGACATTTGATTATATGAATTAAATGCTTTTAGACATATCAGTTTTAAATATAGAATTTTGATTTTTGCCCTTATTTTTCTAAAATGGACAATAGAAAGATAAAAATAATGATTTTTTTACAATAATTTAAAAATAGAGAGTTAAATATCACTATAAAAATTTTGTATGAAAAAAATTTCTGGATTCAGTTGTGTAAAAGTTTAGCATTAATATTTTAAATCACAATCCATGATTCATAATCAGGCTGTAAGAGGGCAACTATATGAAATCAGTTGCTCTCTTACAGTTGCTCCTTTACATTTGATGATGGATCACGAAGTGTGATCCAAAATGTTGATGCAAAAATATTTCACTGTTGAATGTAAAAAAATTTCCTCTTATAATCAATCATAGACTATGGAAATCTAACAAGTTTATAGAAATTTTGTTCAAACGTTTTTATTTTATTTAATAATTAATCAAAATATTAAAAAATCGAATTCAATAAAAACATAAATATTCATACCTTTACATAAACTAAAAATACATAATAATGACACTCAATAATCTAACATCATAAGAAAGCTGGACCATGAAGAAGAGTAGACTTAAATATCGTTAGTCAAACTTTAAGTGATACTTAAACATCGCTAAAAGCTTTAAGTAATTTCAAAGCAGGTCGACCGATCAACAAAGAAGCTCCTGAGAAGGCGTAGAGAATCAACAAATTCAATTGCCAATCCTTAAAAAATGCTTAACTGTAAACTGAAACCCTGTGGGGAAAAACTGTCGCCATTAAATTCTACTTCTTAAACAACCAAAGCTCAGTTCCCAACACATGCTTTGATTCCACCCTGAGAGCACAAAATTATATTAAAATCCAGAGCATGAAAGTGCGGCAGAACCCAAGGAGAATCCACAAGATGGCCACCCTTGCATTTCTTCATTGTCAAGCGATAAGCTTTCCATTCAATGCAAGGGAGATGAACACTCATCTATTTAAACCACCCCTGCTCAACATTCAAGAATCACAGTTTTCTTCCTCTGTCTCTTGAATCTGAGATAGAATAGCTTATTGCAATACATTCTATTGGATACCCATTTCAGATTTGCTGACATAGATCAGAAAAATCATGGGTTTTGGTGCAGTTGTGTGGGTGGCCATTGTGGCCATTTGTTTGGGCAGTGTGATAATGGTGTCTGCAGCAGGGAATAACAATGGTTATGATGCCATGCAGGACTACAAAATGTTGCCAAATAACTATAATGGGCAGCAGAGGGCTCTGTGCTATGCCAAGAATAGCAGGTGCCTGATGAAGATCTTGACCTGCCCTCTTGAATGCCCCCACAGGAAACCCAGAAGGGCCAGAAAGTTCAAGGCTTGCATGATTGATTGCAGCAACAAATGTGAAACTACATGCAAATGTAAGTAGTTCTTTAATCAGATTGATCATGGCGATAGAGTCATTGTTTGAGCTATTGTAATTGAATATCTTTGATATTTCTTTCAGTTGTGTGTAAATTTTTTGTATTAATATTTGGGTCACACTCTATGATCTATTATTTTGTACTCCTTCAGCTCTCTTGCATCTTAATGATGGATCACAGAGTGTGGCCTGAAATGTGGATGCAAAAAAAGCACACACAATCAAATCCAAAACCCATAGTATGAATTGTAGAAATTAGCTTTGATATCACATAGTTTTACATATTAGATATAGTTTACATGTATTATGTATCTCATTTATTGTTGGGTGCAGTTAGGAAGCGCAATTGTAAGGGTTTTGGATCCGTATGCTATGACCCACGCTTTGTAGGTGGGGATGGTGTGATGTTCTATTTCCATGGTGCTAAGGATAAGGACTTTGCTCTTCTTTCTGACCACCACCTTCACATCAATGCTCATTTTATTGGTACAAAGCCTGATGGTCGAAAACGTCCCTATACTTGGGTCCAAGCACTAGCTCTCAAGTTCAACTCCCACACCTTTACAATAGCTGCCAAAAAGTCTTCCGAATGGGATGAAAACCTTGAACATCTGATATTCACCTTTGACGGAGAGGCCTTTACAATTGCAGGTTCATTTCTCTATTTTTTAACTCCCAATTTTCTAGTTTTCTAAACATGGATAATAGAGACTATTGAGGTATAACTTTACAACCATATATTGGTCACATAAAAATGATACTTTTTGGTTTTGTGAGTATATTATTGAACTCATTTTATTTCATTCATGGATAATAGACACTATTGAGGTATAACTTTATTAACATATATTGGTCACATGTTAACTATACTTTTTGGTCTTGTGACAATATTATCAATCTCATTTCATTCAGAAGAAGATCTTGCTAAGTGGACCCCTCCAGCACTTGGCCCAACCACCATGACAATTGAGCGTATCGAGGAAACCAACAATGTCAATGTCATTGTCCCAGGGATTGTTGAAATATTTGTGAGTGTGGTACCCATCTTAGAAAAAGAAAATCTCATGCACAACTACCAACTACCTAGTGATGATGTCTTTGCTCATCTTGAATTGCAATTCAAGTTCTTTAATCTCTCCTCTGAAGTGGAAGGTATCCTTGGCCAAACTTATAGACCTGGATTCAACAACCCTGTGAAGAGGGGTGTCCCTATGCCTATCATGGGTGGTGAAGATAAATATGCTACATCTTCTTTACTATCCACAGATTGCAAATTTTGCACATATTCTTCAATGTCTCCATTTGAGGGCTTGAGTGTGAATAAGATGGAGACATTTAAGGTAGAGTGTTCTAGAAACAATGGAAATGGGGGTATGGTGTGTCGAAGGTAACTTTAGATAATATTCTTTGAACAGATATAGTCAATTTATTGATATTTTTCAATAAAGGATAGATCATGTCAAGCTAAGAGCTCGATCTAAAATGAGTATAGAAAATAAAGCTTGTACCTAAAAGTCTATATATGGACATATAATGGAGTGTGCTCGAGTGTATTTATGTTTAATTTTTATGAAAAAAATATTTTATTATTGCTATGTATTATTCAATTCATCCAAAGATTTAATAAGCACTTAAATAGAACATGAGATTAAAGAATAAATTTATTGTATATTTTAACTTCATATCATTTTTTCTTTAATAGAATATAATATTATTCTTTAAAAGCGTGCTTGTATTTTTTATGTTATTTTATTTTAATAATTATTTCATTACTATTAATTATATTTAAATATATACTAATTGAAGTATAATACACTATAATAAAGTATAATATTTCTTACTTGAATGAATTTCATGATTAAAAAAAATTATAATTAAATTAGTCAATATTGATTTTTTTCCCAAAGATTCAAAATCTTATTTTATTTTGGATTGTTTTGAATTAGAAGAACTTTAAAGAAAGAAAATGAAAAGATTTAAATTACCTATAAGTAAATTAGTACAAATTTTAAAACTATATCCTAAAGTAGAAGCCTAATTTACAAGTAATTGACTAACACAAGAATTACATGATTGACAAAAGTTAAGAGATAACAAATGAATATGGGAAATGGAAGTAAGGAATGACCAAGAGAGGTCAAAATATAAAGTAGAAATGGATGCACCTAATATCTAATTAAGTGACAATTGGGAATTTATTTTACAAAGATTTACGAAGTTGAAAACCAAATTTGCAAGCTCAAATAGTGGAAATGACATTTTAGTTCTTATATAAGATGGTCAAGACACTTGTAATTTTTTACATAGATATATTATAGACACTTTCATTTTTAACCAAACATCCTTTAGCTAAGAAAAGACTCAAAATTTTGGGTCATATTTATCTTAAGATTTAGAATGCATTTATTTGTTTCCACCTATCAAAAATCATAACAAAAATGAAAATATGATAAAAATAATATTACATTTTGATCAACACAAAATTTGAGAGATATTAAATTATAGGAAAAAGTTCACTTGGTAAAAGAAACTAGAACTATCTTATTTGGGCCACAAGCCTATTAGTTGTCTGAGAAATTTGAACAATGTTTTGATGCAAGGACATTCGCTTTAAGAAAAAAAAGGTGTTGGAAGAGGCTAATATGTCCAAGGAATGCATGTTCCAAACTAGTTAAAATGTATAAGAGATCATGTTTTTAATGAGTTATTGATCACTTATTCCTTCTACAAAAACTATTCAGGACCTATACTTAATATCAGGTAAACCCCTTGCTGCAAGCTCATTCTTACAATAATCACATACTAAAGGTCTTCCTAAATTAGATCTAATTATGAAAAAAATATAAATGAAATTATCTAATTTGAGCACTTATTGCATACAAGTTGGTAGTGCTTGTAAATGTCTTGCAAAACAAAATTAGTCGCCATGGTGATTAGTTTTTTTTCCCTCTATTTTGATCTCTGTGATGGATTTAGGGTTTAAGGGTTTTGTATTTGTTGAGACCATATAGTGATTAAACCCTAGGATCTTTAATGTATCATTACCTTTTTATCTCACTTGAAGGGTTTTAATCATGAAAGGGGACCACTTTATGGTTTGACTAGCATTTTAAGTCTTAAGTTGTTGGCCCCTTTTAATATTTTATTCCTAAGTCCTAATGTTCCTAAGTTTTATGTTTCTAGTGTTATGGGTTTATTATAACTTAAGTCGTAAGGTTTAAGGATCACGTGTTCGTCTAAGGTGGGTCTTTTTATATTCTCAAGTGACAGACTACGTGGCATGTTCTATTAGGCTCAAAAGGAGGCAAGCACAACTAAGAGGGGGGTGAATCAGTTGTACACACCTTATATCAATTAATTCCACTTTAGTCACTTAGATATGAAAGATAAATAGTAATGCAAGATCTACAACAAATAACACAAAACACTGAGATTTATTCTCGAGGAAACCCGATTAAGGGAAAACCTCAGTGGGAATCAAACCCACAAGATGAATGTACTCTTCTTAAAGTAATGCCTAGTTAAGAGCAAAATAGAGAACAAAGGGTGCACAAGAAATCACAGGCTTACAACCCAATCTGTAGGCTCACTTCCCAAAGCTCACTGATCATAATACAATCATAGATCTGGCCCTCAATCAGGTTCACTAATCTAAATTCAATTACAATAGGGTTGAAATGTAGTCCATTACAACCTAAATGAACAAACACAAACATGCTATCAAAACAAAAAAAATCCGATCACCTCAAATGATGTAGTCCAACAACACGATCCAAGAGCACCAACAAGAAGCATTAATACCATCTAGAACATTCATGTCAGATGCTCATCTTCATCTTTGATCAATAAGAACACAAAAATATCGAGCTCTATCATAACAAAAGATAGCTTGTTGTACTCTGAATCATGAACAACACTAGCCGTGAACACAATGATAAGGAACCATGTAACCACTAGCTTTGTAACCTATAAAACATCAAATCCAAGATGTACTGATCCAAATACTCATCCATTGTACACGTGAACATTGTAACATAAATAACCAGCAACTCAATCATACCTCACTCAAACTGTCATCCAAACTTTTGTGAACCTTTGTAGAACATCTATAGACACCTTGGAACAATACCTTACAATCGCAACTCAAGATCTTCAACATAGCACCTGAACAACTGAAATCCTCTATACTTAACATAGTGAACACACTTTCTGAAATAACAACAAATATGTTGACATCAATGACAAAACATTAATGTCAACACACACAAGGACCAAACTCATACATTCTCAACAATCTTCTAATAATCTCCCTCGTTGGCATTGATGGCAACAAGCAAAGTGGAAAACTTATCAATGCACAAAGGCATTAATATATCCATCTGATCACTCTGAATATCCAGCTACAACACAATCCCTCCAAGGAATAATCACCTCTATTTTCTCTATTTTCTATTTTTCACACAATCTCTCCCCCTTTGACATCAATGGAAAAGGACCAAAGACATCAAAAAGAGTTGAAATCAACTCAAAAATAAGAAAACCATAATAACCATATGACCGCTCCCCCTAAGGAGTAGTCCCCAAAATCATCAATCTAGTGAATGATGTTCTAATAGATCTTTTGGACTGATGCCATCCTCATCATCATTAGTTCTAATCTGGAGGCTCTATCACCTGAATCTTCTTCCTGAGATGCACAAATGTATCCTTTGATAAAGGCTTTGTAAAAGTATCAGAAAATTGTTTCTTAGTAGACACAAATCTCAGTTTCACTTCATTTTTACTTACTTTATCCCTCAAAATGTGATACTTAATAGAAATATATGCTTTGTTTTTTAATATGATGCATGATTCTTTGAGATATTTATAGAACTAGAATTATCACAATAAATAACAATAGGTTCATCAATGCTTATCCGTATATCCTTCGTCATTTTCTTTATCCAAACAACTTGATTACACTTTATAGCAACAACAACATACTCAGCCTCAGTAGTATCTATCATCAATTATTCTCTTCAAGTATCTGCAATTTATCTTGACAACAACTATATGTGATTCCTTCGGTTCAACTTGAAATCTTGTAGCAATTCTAACAAAATTTGATATTAAATCGATCAGATTTCCACAATCCATTTAATTTAGAGCTGAATTTTTGGTTTTTGATTGTGTGTGTTTTTAAGCATCGAATGAGTTAGCTATTGCGAACCTCCGATCATTGATCTATATAATATATGATTAGCACAAGATGAATCATGATCCTTAGTTAACTTTCAACTAGTAACCATAGGAGTTCCTACCGATTTCAAATCTTCCATACCAAATTTCTTCAATAATTCTTTGACATACTTGGACTATGTGATAGAAAATCATTTATCCAACTGTGCAATTTGTAATTCAAGAAATAATTTCATCTCACCTATCATAGTCATCTCAAATTATTTTTTCATTTCATCAGCAAAACCTCTACTCAATTCATCATTACCACCAAATATAATATCATCAACAAATACTTCAGCAATTAAGATATTGTCATCAATTATTTTGAAATATAAGTTACTATCTGCAGTACACTTGTTGAAACCAATATTTTTTTAATACCTGTCCAATCTGGCATACCAAGCTCTCGAGGCTTTCTTTAATCCATACAAAGATTTATACAATTTAAAAACCATTTCTCCTTCCTCGGTTAAATTAAAACCATCAGTCTGCTTAATATAAACATCTTCCTCTAGTTCACCATTTAAAAATGCAGACTTAACATCCATCTGCTAGACTTTAAATTTTATGCAAGCTGCATATTTAAGAATTGATCTAAAAACTTCAATTTTGGCTATAGGAGAAAAGGTCTCTATAAATTCAATACCTTCCATCTTTGCATATCCTTTGCATACCAATCTTTCTTTGTTCTGAACCACTTTACCATCTTCATTTAGCTTGTTTCTGAATACCCATTTAGTACTGATCACATTTTTATCAATAGGTTTGGGAAAAAAAATCCAAGTCTTTTTCTTCTCAATCTAATCAATTTTTTCTCTCATTTATTTCATCCAACTCTCATCATTACATGCATCCTTTATATCTTTATGCTCAAATTCAGATAACAAACATGTTTCATCCCTAGCGATTCTTCCTCTAGTTTGAACACCTCTATTATTATCACCAATAATAAAATCCTTAGAATGATTAATCCTTACATACTGTGGAGTTTTTAGTGTAGGATGTGTAGCACACCCTTCAGTGTCAATATCAACTTAATTTTCCATAGGTTCTTTATGCTTTTCTAATCCATCCTGATTCTGATTTTACACTTCAAAAAATTGATTATATCCTTCAGCTATATCATATCACCTTGTTCTTTCTAATCTCTGCACATTCTCATCAACTCTAACATTTTCACTTTCAACAATCTTCTTCAATCTGTAGTTATAACAGTTATATGTTTTTCTCTTTGTAGAATACCCAAGAAATATTCCTTCATCACTTCTAGGATCAAACTTTCTAATATCCTCATCTCTCTTAATGTAGCATTTACTTCCAAAAATTATAAAGTGTTTCACTATAGGAATATGACCATACCATAGTTCATAAGGAGTCTTACCAGCTCCTTGTCAAATTTGTACTCGGTTCAAAGTATATACTGCAGTGCACACTGCTTCTCTCTGTTGGAATTATATTGAGACGATGTACTGAGAGGGGAGGGGTGAATCGGTACCTCTAAAACTTTTCTTGGTTAGCCCATTAACCCTTGATCATCAGTTTGTAAATTATCTTATCTAACTGTTCATCTTTCTTTATGCATATGCAATCATATCATAAATTCTTTAGTATGTAACCATAACAAAAACATTCATGAAAATAGATAATACATGACACAAGATATGATATCGCAAAAAACTCCTTTTAGGAAGTAAAAACTGCGGTGGGGATTGTTACCCACAAGACTTCACTATCTGCAGATAAGAAGGGGTCGGTTAAGGCTTATAATTGGTCACTTCTGATGACCTACCCTTTTAGGAGTATTACAGTGGAGACCTCTTAAGATCTACTATATTTGAAGCTTTAGCAACAATGTTAAGTGTGCACTCTGTTAAGAGATTTGGAAAGAATGGTTAAGTCCACCTTCTACAAAAGGATTTTAGATGTGATGCAGTTGTTAGAATGCAACTACATAAGTCTTTGATATGATGATATATGAAATCTTCAATTGTTGATAATAGATCCTATAAAGCTTCATACATATAAGTAATCATCCTTCCATGATTGAATAATACCTTTATCTACTCGTCGGTAGCCTCTGTGTGTTCTTGACAACTGATGTATTCTATTTCTAAACTTTGCATGAATTCTGCCTTCTGCTCCTTAGATTCTCTTTGTGGGTATCATCAGTAATGAATTCATCATTCATAATTGAGTTTGAACATCTATTTATACTAATTTAGGTTCAATTCTTGTTTCATGCATCGCAAGTTAACTCTAGATCCAAGGTTTACAACTTGACCTTGATCTTTAGTTAGAGATGCTTTAGATCCATTAGGATGCTTTAAAGGATTTACATAAAGCTTGCATGACCGTCAAATTATGATTTAAAACAAAATAAAACTCTATAAATAGAATTACATTACTTTATCCATCGTGTAAAAATTAGATCCACAATTTGCAGGTTCTTTATCTATCTGTCAGTTCTGACAGTCAGTTTTCTTGGTCGTCAGTGTTCCTTTCTTGAACTTGTCATTGGGTATGCCTTTTCTATTCCTGTCAGGTTAGTTCTCAAAAAAACTATCTCCGGTGATGCATGTGGTCGCCGATGATGCTTGTCACTTTTATACTTAGCATCTTTCATTACCTCTATGTTCTGTTGGGTATGCTTGCAGTCTGGCGGTAATGCTTTAGTCTACCAGTGATCTCTGTCAATGTTTTTCACTAAGTGTACTAATGAAAAAATAATGTCATCAATCTGCCCCTTTTACATTAGTATGAAAAACATGATATGTGCAACATACTAAGTGTATTAGTATGTACACATGTGTATACTTCTTCCTTAGTCATTTGAACGACTCCCCCTATGTATATGCTGGTAAGTGTAAGTAAGTATATATACATATCCTTATGTACTTTCTTTTCCTCTTTTTCACCTGATATATATATATATTGTACATAACTATATACATTTCCTTTCCTCCTTTTTTGATTCTAAAGGCAAAGGTACTTACAACTTTTGAAAAAGGTGGGAATGTGAGGACTTGATTTCCTCCATCATCTTTTCCCATTTCTCCTTCAACATTTCTAGAGCCATGTGCTCCAGTGAAATCCGTACATGGATATCATAGATGTTGTCTACTATAGACATCTCAGGGGTTGCTATCAGATTTCTAGCATCAGAAATATGTTGTTGCAGAATGGTAAGATTGGGCAGAATATGTGTCTGAAGTTCAGTAATCTCACCTCTAAATTGTGTCTCAACATCCCATATTTCTTGCCTTAGCCTATTTTCCTCAATGACTGTGTCATGATGTGCCTTTATGCTGTTGGCATGAGAGGTTAGGCTTTGTGCACTTTTTGTGACATTTGAATCAATTTCTGCTAGTTTGTCACTATTTTCTTTTCCAAATTTCTCTAGTGTGCACATTTTCTAAACTAAGGTGACTGCTTCAGCAATCATTGGCTCTAATTCATCACTGATTTTTGAGAGCTTTACCTTGTTCAATGCCACTTCTTGGCTGATTTTATCAATTGACTTGTATTGATATTTCTTTTCTTCTTTCTCTTCCATTTCTTGTTCTGCCTCTATACCTTGCTCTGTTATAGCGTCAGTGAGAACAACAATTTTTTCCTTTACTTAAGAATTTTCTTCAAGTTTTACTTCAGGAATGAGTTGTTGGAGTATTAATTTAGCTTTGTCAAGTGCCATGTTTTCCCTATGTTCTTGTATCATTTTCTTCTGTATGGATTTTCTCTGACATAGCACTCCAAAATCTTGAAGTTTGTCACTGTCCAAAGTGGTAATATCCCAGTTTGGAACTTCAATGACTTCATCAAGTGTCACAACCAAGATGTCCTTCTTTACTATTTTCTTCTTTTTCTTCTTTGGATGGGTGGCAGATTGATGTACCACCATCTTTAAGGCTTGAGATTGGGTAGATTTTGTGGGTGAGTGTTGAGAGGATGAGGCATCCTTTTGTATCTGTTCAGTGTTCACTGGCCGGTTTGGTGAAGACGTCTCCTCATGTACCTTGGGTGTATCAATAGATTAACCTTATTTTAATTTTATACCTTCATTCATCTTGACACCTTCACTTTTATCTTGCTCGTCCCCCTTTCTCAATGTATCATCAATTGTTTTATCTGCCTCTTTGCTTTGTTCTTTTGATACATCTTGCAGCTCATCGGTTGCATCCTTCATTTCTGTATCAGTATCTTTGTGAGTGTTGGATGCACCTTTGTTCTCATCAGTACCCATATCCTTGGGTATATCATCATCTTTCTTAGATGATTTATCTTGACTTGACTATATATCAATAACATCTATTAATATATTCATATTTGTTGGTGTATTGACAGTTGCAGTTTCAATAGCTATGTCCTGTCCATCGATATTACCCTTTGTAGCATTGATGTCTTCATCTTTTTGGATCTCTGCTACAGGGGCTTTTCTTGTAATGGTATCGACAATGTTGTCTAACCATGAATCATCATTCATATCAACATCTAAGTTACCCTTTATTGACAGTTCCTCTTTGGTAACTTCTTCATCCTCCAAGTTTATGTGGATGGGGCTTTCTGGTACTTGATCATCTTTGCCATCTTTTGATCAGTCTTCATCTATAATATCTATTTTTTTTGGCCTATGATCTGTATCTCTTCACTCTCGAACTCAACTATTGAGTTACCTATTTTTTTGATAGGGTCCTTTTTAGGACTGCTTTTCTCATCAGGATTGAGTATTTTACTCCATATTTTATGAGTGTCTTCTTCTAGCTCTATAAGTTTCTCTTGAAGAAATTTATAAGCTCTCATCTTGGGTGAGAAGATTTTTTCATACTTATCCATGACTTCTTTAATTTCTTCTTTTGTTGATTCAGGAGGTAGAAGAGAGACCAATACTCTTTCTCTTATTCTCTTTTCCTCATGTAGTGCAAAGGTGAATCTAGAAGATATTCTATCTAATAGTTCTTGCGGCACATCTCTTGTGGTGAATTGCAGTGGGACATAGTAATGTTTGCACAATTTTGCAATTAGTGCATCTTCTATCTTATTCTATTCATTAGTGTCCCATCTTAACCACTTTCTTATTTTTGGATGTCCAACTGATGTAGATTCAGAAATGTACTTACATATGTCATCAATGTCCTCAGTGGGTGATGTTACCTTTGCTCTTTCCTTGGCAAGTTTGATAGTGTCAGGTTCATCCATTGCTGAATCTTCTAATTCTTCATCAATCTAAACATATTTTCCCCTCTTGGCAGGTGTCCTAGCTAGTTGTTTTTCTTTTTGAGGTGTAGGTTTCCTCTTGTACACCTTCCCTTTTACCATGGGAGAAGGAATAGCATCCTGTGTTGTTTGGCTTCTTGTTCTAAACTTTTTAGCTGGAGGAGGAGGTGGTGAATCACACTTCTCTTCTTCTAATTCATTTGTCTCTACTGTATCACTGATGGGGAGCTATTCCTCGGTGTCTTCCTCCTTACTTTATTGTTCCTCCTTACCTTCTTCATCATCTTCTCCATCAGAAGATATTTTCAAGTTCTTTTTCATATTCTTTACCATTCTTTTTGACTGCTTTACAACCTTTTCGACAACAAGGGTTGACTTTATCTTTAGTTTGGCCTCTTCATATGTACCAAATCTCAGTTTTTTGTTGTCAATGGGTTCATTTAACAATGCTTAAATGCATTCAGTTGCTAATCCTATTTTAATTTCATAATCCAACTTTGAAAGCCATGATTTTCTTGGAACTACAGCTTGTATGTAAGTGAAGTCTGTATCCACCATAAAACATATCTCTTCTCTGTGTTCCTCTATCAGATTCTCAGGAATTCTACTTCTAGCTTGTAACATTTCCTTAATGGTTTTGAAATATTCATGCATTACATTATCAAAATCTGTACCAAGTGATTCTATGAATTCACTTATCTGAATGGTAATCGGTCTACTAGTGTACCATGTTACTTTTCCTATGGAAGGAAAGTACTCTTTGAATTAAAAGAATATACACATTATGAGGGAACCAAACTTACATGTGTTTGTCCTTGAGGACCTTATTGTGCATATGTTCTCCTCAAATTGATGTAATAGGATCTCTACCAGATCCATCTTCTTCCCCTGTTTGATAATCTTGTACGTTGTGCTCATAGCAGTACTAGATATGTTGTTCATTATGCTTTCTTGGAAGATTTTGTAACCAAAATCACATGCTCCAAACTTCAGTTCAATGTCGGTTATGGTGTTCACCTTTAGTGCTCATTTGTTTGATTTTGTACCTGTTAGTCTTTCAACTTCTGCTAGAGATGGATGTTTGTGAGCCTATGGTTTATCGGTTGTTGGATAACCAGTAACCACGTGTATAACATCCTTTGTTATAGCCTTTGGCTTGTTTAGCCATAGAGTGTTGTTGTGAACTCTGCTAAGAATGATTTTAATCCATTCTGTCTTGAAAACCCTAGGAAAATGAAGTGCATTTGTGAGTCCTTTTACCTCCAAGTATTTGTGCTCTTCTTTGAGCTTTCCAACATCATCACAAAGTGCCACATAGGCATTATCAAGGTCTAGATCTCCTATCTCTGAGATCTTGTAGTGAATGTAGGACCTTATGTCCTCTACTAGCAAAATCCTAGGTGGAATTCGGGAGAATGCTCCAGAATCATCTGGCTGAGAGGCTATTTCAGGGTGTAATTTATACTTAGGTTCAACACACGCTCCTCTATTGACAAGTCTGAAGGGTTTCTTCTTGTCATCCTTAATTTTCTCTACCCTAGAAGTCAATGCCATTGTGTTTGCAATTTAGGGCTTTTCGCAAAATAAAGACAGTGCTATCGGTGAGTGTGTTAACTTACTGATTCTCTGTGATTGCTTGTGAATCTGAATGCTTCGCGCTTGACTTCTACTGGGTCACTTTCCAATCTACTTTCAAATCGCTCTTCTCTGCTCAAAAATCATGGGTGCAAAAATGAGCTTACCCATTGGGCTTTTATACCTTTTTGTGCCCTAAGTTGTCATTAATGTTTACCAACTCGTTAGTTTATGAAGATAGATTTTGTCGGTAAAGATATTCATAACATCTCCGGTGTCTTTGCAAAGCGTCGGGGTAGCTAGTGGTTTTGGAGACTTCACCGATGCTTGTCGGTGATGTTGCGAAGACAAATTTTGTGATTCAGTATTCACCGATATCTGTCGGGTTACACTTAGTTTGTGTAATGACCAATACATTCTGGTAAGTTTTACTTACTTTTCTGTGTGTGTTCACTGATGCATATTGTGCCCAATAACCGATGGTTTCTTTTCAATAGATTAACAAGTAATAATATATTGCATCTTTATTCATGCCTATATTACAATATGAACTATGTATAATGGAACCGATGCATAGTAAAACTTGTCATAATGCAGTTCCATACTTACTTGTGCAATCTAGTTAGATGTAGTGATGTCACTAGATCTAGTGGATGGGGTGTCAACATTTGTATTGCTTGTTCCAGCACCTTCAGTGTTTGTGGCTTTTACCCACATCTTGTTTCTCATTCTTTTGATTTCATCAGAGGTATTTCCATTGGGATGTGTATTTGTGTCTGTCAGTTGGTCTTTGCAATCTTTTATCACATGTCCAACCTTATGACAATGTAAACATGCCATACTTGGATTGGTCCAACCTCTTAACCTTTTGGTCCACTTTCTCATATAGTTGGCATCAATATGACCATACCTTCCACATGCTGTGAAATTTACCCATGTGTTATAGTCCCAAACATATGAGCTACCTTCTCTTGTCGGTTTGTAGCTTTTATCAGTTTCCTTTAGAATCCATGCCTTGTTGTTCTTTTTCCAGCATTCCTTATGTGTATGCCCATTCATCTTGCATGTAGGACAATACTTGTCCATATAGGTTTTTCTCTTTGGATTTGTTACTTTGGATCTGCACTCATGTTCCTTGTGTCCTTTCTTTTGACATTTATAACAATTACCAATAAAAGTAGATTGTGCTTTAGAAATACCTTTCATTTTTCTTCTGCAGATGTTTGAGGTGTGGCCTGGTTTTCCACAGTGATTGCATGAAAGCTTCTTGGATCTTGGGGTTGTGAAAGCATTCCTCTTATCTGGTTGATTAGAGGATTCTCCATTCTCATTGTACCCTAATCCTGTGTAGTTGTTGACTCTTCTTTTTCCATCAAAAAAATCATCCATCCTTCTGTTGCTATCCTCAGCCTTTTTGAT
>MU226274.1:1995861-2042652 GCA_018584345.1 Thuja plicata | reverse complement strand
TCAACTGATGCATCTGAAGCTTTGCTCAATGATGATTCTGTTGTTTCAAAGTACTCTTGTATTTCCATTTCTTTGTAGTCTTTCTCATTCAGCCTGGTTGCCATAATCTTTCTTTCATCAAGAAGTTTTCTCAGCTTTATCTTCGCCTCCTTATGCTACTCATAGTTTATTTGCATTTGTAACTGCTCATTCTCAATAGTCATATCCAGTCTAAACTTGTCCATTGCTTCGATCTTTTCTTTCAAGTCTTTAAGATTTTCAAGAGATAGAGAGACTGAGCTCTAATACCAATTGTTGGAATTATATTGAGATGATGTACTAAGAGGGGAGGGGTGAATCAGTACCTCTAAAAATTTTCTTGGTTAGCCCATTAACCCTTGATCATCAGTTTGTAAATTATCTTATCTTACTGTTCATCTTTCTTTATGCATATGAAATCATATCATAAATTCTTTAGTATGTAACCATAATAGAAACATTCATGAAAATAGATAACACATGACACAAGATATGATATCACAGAAAAATCCTATTAGGAAGTAAAAAATGTGGTGGGGTTTGTTACCCACTAGACTTCACTATCTGCAGATAAGAAGGGGCCGATTAAGGCTTACAATTGGTCACTTCTGATGACCTACCCTGTTAGGAGTATTACAGTGGAGACCTATTAAGATCTACTTCATTTGAAGCTTTAGCAACACTGTTAAGTGTGCACTCTGTTAATCGATTTAGAAAGAACGGTTAAGTCCACCTTCTACAAAAGGGTTTTAGATGTGATGCACTTGTTAGAATGCAACTACATAAGTCTTTGATTTGATGATATATGCAATCTTCAATTACTGATAACAGATCATGTAAAGCTTCATACATATAAGTAATCATCCTTCCATGATTGAATAATACCTTTATCTACTCGTCGGTAGCCTCTGTGTGTTCTTGACAACTGATGTATTCTGTTTCTAAACTTTGCATGAATTCTACCTTATGCTCTTAGATTCTCTTTGTGGCTATCATCAGTAATGAAATCATCATTCATAATTGAGTTTGAACATCTATTTATACTAATTTAGGTTCAATTCCTGTTTCATGCATCGCAAGTTAACTCTAGATCCAAGGTTTACAACTTGACCTTGATCTTTGGTTAGATATGCTTTAGATCCGTTAGGATGCTTTAAAGGATTTACATAAAGCTTGCATGACCGTCAAATTATGATTTAAAACAAAATAAAACTCTATAAATAGAATTACATTGCTTTATCTGTCGTGTAAAAATTAGATCCACAATTTGTGGGTTATTTATCTGTCTATTGGTTTAGACGGTCGGTTTTCTTGGTCGTCGATGTTCCTTTCTTGAACTTGTCATCGAGTATGCCTTTTCTGTTCCTGTTGGGTTAGTTCTCAAAACAATTGTCACCGGTGATGCATGTGATTGCCGGTGATGCTTTTCACTTTTATACTTAGCATCTTTCATTACCTCTGTGTTCTGTCGGGTATGCTTGCAGTCTAGCGGTAATGCTTTAGTCTGCCGGTGATCTCTGTCAATGTTTTTCACTAAGTGTACTAATGGAAAAATAATTTCATCACTCTCTAGTATATCTATGGAACTTTTCCTTCAATCATCATGGTTCTAGTTGTGTCTAGGATAGTCCTATTCATTCACTCTACAACATTATTCTACTATAGGGTTCGTGAATAAGAAGTCTATCTCTTTATCTCATGTTCTTCATAGAATGCATAAAACTCACTAGATGTAAACTCTCCACCTATGTCCGATCTTAGGCACTTTAATATTTTTCCAAATTTTTTTTCTACCATCATCTTGAATATCTGAAATTTATGAAAAGCTTATGATTTCTCTTTCAAAAATATAACTCATCATCCTTTAATAGTCATCAATAAGTATCATAAAGTATCCATCACCATAATAACTTCTTGTCTCAGTAAGACCACATAGATCTATATCAACCAAATCCAACACTCCATTTAAGGAGTATGTCTTATTCTTAAAATTAGATCTAGTCAGTTTACCCAATTGACATTCTTTGCACATGATGTTAGGCTTCATCAATTTAGGAAAATCTCTTACAACATTAGTAGTGCTAAATCTTGCCATATTATCAAAGTTCACATGACAAAATATTCTATGCCATAACCAAATGTCATCAATCTTAGCAATCAAACATTTATTCTCAACATTTTTCAAATGAAATAGATTACCAGTAGTTTGGGTACCTGATGCAATAAGCTTTCATGTACTTCCAATGATCTTGTAGATTCAATCCTTGAATTCCAATTTGTAACCTTTATCCAGTAGTTGTCCAACACTAAACAAATTATGAGTTAAACCTTCAACATACAAGACATCATTAGTATTATTTTTACCATCAAGAGTAATAGATCATTTTCCTTAATTCAAACAAGGAGCATTGTTACCGAATATAACAACACCACCATGATAATCCTCAAGCTTCGCAAACTTATCCTTATCACTAGTTATATGATGTGAGAATCTACTATCTATGACTCATTCATCTCTTTAAAGAACTTGTGAAACCAATGCTTTTTCCGCATTAGGTTTATCTTCTTTAACAACAATAAACATAATTTCTTTCTCACTAGCAACAAACTCATCATCAGTCACACCTTCTTCAGCAACATAAAAACTTTTATGTCCCTTAGAATGATACCTCTTAGATTTGTCTCTAAAATCCTTAGAGTTTTTGTTTGGACACCTATATGCGATATGACCAATCTTATTACAATTGAAGCATTTCAAAGGTAGATTTCCTTCATACTTACTAGAGCACTTAGGTAGTCTTCTTGAAATCAAAGCTTCAAGCTCATCAACCTTCATTTCTTCCTCCATGATATCTTCGCAATATTTAGCATAGTGTTTGAATTTCATCTTTGTAGAGATTTATCCCTCATCATACTTAGTCACACTAGATTTAAATGTAGTCTCAACCTTCGGAAGCTCCTTACTAAGTGTATTCATCTCATAGGCACATAGTCTTCCTACCAAAGCTTCTCTTTAAATGTATTTTATAGTTCTCAATTCCTTAATAGCAACAACTTTCTCACTGTAACATGCGGGCAAAGATCTCAGAATCTTGTCTACAACTTCATTGTCTATCAAGGTACCACCAACACATATGATTGTACAAACCAGATCATTTACTCTCTGTAAATAGACTGAGGCAATTTCTCCTTCACTCATCTTGATATCTTCACATTTTTATTTTAATCCTTGCAACTTAGCCTATTTAACAAATGTATCACCTTCATAAATAGTTTCTAATTTTTTGCATGCCTCATGTGCAATCCTTAATCCATAAATGTGAGAATATTCTAAATTGGATAAGGTGTTGATCAAGGTCTACCTTTCTAACATGTTCTCCTTGAATTTATTCTTTTCATCTGTACTAACATTTGTTAGGTCACTCAGAATAGTACATGCTTCTTAGTGATCTTCTAGTATTTATCTTCTATCCCCATGCATATCAGGTAGGTATTATCCAATCCTTCCAAATCATATAGTTATTTCCATCAAACTTTGGACTCTCCTTTCTTATACTTTCCATGACGGATCTCCTTCAAGCGATCAAGCTTCATCAAAAGGACTCAACATTGATACCAATTTTTAGGCCCAAAAGGAGGAAAGCATAACTAAGAGGGGGGAGTGAATCAGTTTTTTACACCTTATAGTAATTAATTCCACTTTAAACAATAATGCAAGATCCATAACAAATAACAAAGAAAAAAAAGATTTGTTCTTGAGGAAACTTGGTTAAGGGAAAACCTCATTGGGAATCAAACCCACAAGATTAATGTACTCTACTTAAATTACTACCTAGTTAAGAGTAAAATAGAGAACAAAGGGTGCACAAGAAACTATAGGCTTATAGCCCAATCTGTAGGCTCACTGCTCATAATATAATCATAGATTTGTCCCTCAGTCAGGTTCACCTATCTAACTTCAATTAAAATAGGGTGGACATACACTCCATTACAACCAAACTGACAAGTAGAATCTCCAATGCCAATGCAATTTAGATGAAGTACAAAATCTTCCTTAAATGTAGAATACAAATATCAACAATTCTCCTTACAATCGTACATCCTTTTTTACTATTACAACAAATAAAAAATGATCTCTCATTTATACTGATTACAAATAATAATCAACCACTAGGTCGGCTAAGACCTATTACAATAAAAGATATAAATATTATACTCAATATCCAAAGCGATCAAATCAAGTCAAATAAGACTTAGATAGGAACCAAATATTCAACCAAGAACACAATATGTGTCACCAAAACAACATCAAGAATCACAAGATTTTACTCCATCAAGTCAACTAAGACCTAAATGAAGAAACACCAACACGCTAACAAAATGGAAAATACGATCACCTCAAATGATGTTATCCAATAACACGATCATAAAATTATATAAGAACACTAACAAACAATATGAATACCATGTAGAAATTTTATGTCATCTCATCTTCATCTCTGATCAACAAGAACAGTAAAATATCGAACTCTGTCACAACAAATATAGCTTGTTGATGAACAATAATAGTTTTGAACACAATGGTAAGGTACCATAAAACCACCATCTTTGCAACCTCTCAAACATCAAATCTAGGATGTACTAATCCAAATACTCATCCATTGTACATAGGAACACTATAATAACAAGAACCAACAACTGAATCATACCTCACTCAAACTATCATACAAACTTTTGTCAACCTCTCTAGACCATCTAAAAACACCTCACAACAATACCTTATGATCACAACTCAATATATTCAACATAGAACCTAAAAAGATGAAATCCTATATACTAAACATATTGAACATGGTGTTTAAAGCAACAACAAATATGTTGACGTTAATGAAAAAAAAATGTCAAACACCCAAGTACCAAACTCTGACATGCTCAACAATGTTCCAACACATTCTTATTGGCACGTGATCCCATGATGATTTCACCCTGTAGACCTTGCTAACTATGGGATAGCGAATGGCTGCAATCTGTCAAGAAGTGGTTGTTTGGTGAACTTTATATTATACCACATATTATATTTAGCGATCCTTGGGGTTAATTGTCAAGCTACTAAACTGCTTATCTTTTAGCACATACTCAAAGTGAACAAAGATCTTTTAAACCATAGAAAAAGTTGCTTGATGGTTAATAGAGAGATTTAAAAGGCTTATACAGTAGTGGGGTAAGTATCGAGCATATCTTTAAAAAAATTGTGATCCCGCTATCAAAGATTATAGGAACTTAAGGATAGTGGCGTCACGATATTTTAGCACCTATCCCAATCAGCCAATGTAAGCTGAAGGTAGGGCCAGGTGATAAGATGTAAAGCATGATGACTTGGTGGTTTCTCAGTGATTGTTTGGTGGGTCTATTTTCCAGATAAGAAGCCAGTGTCAGATTGATCAATCTAAACTGTTTGATGTGCCATGATGGAAGGAGAATCAACGACTAGAATTCAAACTTGTAAAAGGGAGGAATTCAAATTGTTTCATATATATGGAACATTAATGGTGGCTAGGACATTGAAAACTTGTTTTAGACAAACATAAAAGTGGATTTTGATGTCATTTTGCATTCACCAAAGCATTCAGAAGGTGCAAAATTTGTCTTCAGAGCTAGAAAGGTGTATTTTAGGCTTTTGTTGTAAAGAATTCGAGGGGTTTCTGCAATAAAATAGTATGTAGATTTTTGTTCTTTCTATGGTTATTTCAAGGCTAATATTGGGTGAATTGAATTCAAATTTATGGGCCTTTTGTTTGTAGGGTATTGAGGAGTTAGGGTTTTATTGAACTCAATAAAGATTTATGGGAATTGTGTTAGAATTTACAATTTCTTGGAAAGCCCTAATTTCCTTTTTTATTTTTTAATTTGGAATAAAAAGCCCTAGGATTTAGAATAGCACCCCAAAGAAAGAATTCCTAGAAAATTGAGTATGAAAAAAAGAACCTGTATGCTGAATTTTTAGACCAATTTTCGTCATCCACAATGGATAGATATCAGTGACAAAAATTCATGTCGAGAAAAATCCTAGGTGATGTTAGGGTTCTGATGACTAGTTTGGACATGTTCAAAATGTGGTTTGGGCCAAAATGGTCAAGGGGATTCAATCATTCTTTGGTTAGGTAAGTTTTCTAAGAATATTTGTAACCAACTTTGGTGAAATCAGTAGGTCCATATCCAAAATGATGAAGAAGGGTGCCAAAATAGACTGGGAGGGAGAGCCAAGTGTAGCATTCTAGGAAATCAAAAAATCTGTAAAGGATGCTCCAGTTTTAAGGACACCAGATTATACCAAGCCAATACAAATATTTTCATTTGCATCTTTCCACATAATTGTAGTAGTTTTGCTAAAGAGGAATTGAGATCGGTTTGAACAACCCATAGCATTTTTTAGTAATTCCTTGCAAGCTGTTGAACTTAATTATGAGATTAATGAGAACTAGTCCTATGCACTCAAAGACATCTTCACCCAACAAGAGGTCTCAAGAAGAAGATGTAGGTGGATCAACAAGATCAAAGAGCTCAATATTGAAATCCAAATAAGCAAGTTGGTAAGGGGAAAAGGATTAGAAAAACTCATGGCTCAAAGAAATCTTGATGCTAATCATGTCCATTTTTTAGAAGAAGAACACATGGCTTATATCTATGATATGGATAATTGTGAGTTGTATACAAACATGATATACTTTTTATATAAAATGCAACATCTTGAGAATATGGATGATAACAAGAATAGGACATTAAAGTTACATTCTATTAATTATTTCATAATAGGTGATAAGCTCTGGTCCAAAAAATATTGATGTTGTCATGCTCAAGTACGTTGACCATAGCCAGGCTGAAAATTTACTATCAAAAAAGCACATTGGAGGTTGTGGAGGACATTATATGTCCAAATAAACTACACAAAATGTTGAGGGTTGGGTTCTAGTGGCCAACTATTTTTAAAGATGCACATAAGTTAGTAAAGAAATGTGATGCATGCCAGATATTTTCTGGGAAACTTGCTATTAAGACCACTAGATGTGAAAACCCATTTTAAACAATGGGGTATTGACTTTGTGGGTGAGTTTTCAAATAAATCTAGTGTGGTTCATTCATGGATAGTGACTAGATTTGGATGTCCAGAGAGGATTTTATCTAACAATGCAATGTGCTTTAGGTCAGATGAATATAAAGAGCTTTGCAACAAGTTTGGGATCAAAACATCTTACTCATCTCATTACCATCCACAAGGTAATGGATAGGGAAAACCAAGAAATAAGAGATTGATGAAAATCATAAAGAGATTCTTGGAAAACAATAATAAATCCTGGGACTCAAAGTCGAGATTGGTTTTTTGGGCAGATAGGGTAACTATAAAAAAAATGCAATAGGATGTACTCCTTTTGACTTAGTCTATGAAATATAGGCAAGGTTTCCCCAAAACAACTTGATGGAGATGTATAAATTTGTCCAAACATATGAAAATGAGATTGATAATGATATGAATTTGAGCATGGATGATCTATTGCAATTGGATGAAACTAGAAGAGAAGCTTATTCAAGAAATTCTAAGCTACAGTTGCAGGTCAAGAAATTATATGATAAGAAGCCAACTGCACGGAAATTTGAGGCTGGTGATCTTGTTTTGATGTGGAATTCTATATTAGAAGACAAAGGAAAACATGGAAATTTAAATACAATTTAGTTAGGTCCATATTTGATCCATAAAAAATGGCGAAAGGACTCCTATTTTATCAGATAATTTATCAGTGATATTCTCAAACTATCATTTCATAGACAGTTCTTGAAGCTCTACTTATATTGAAGTATCTCTCTTCCCTGAACAATAGTTAGGGTTTTGTACATATTGTATTTTTAGTTTCCTTTCTTGTTTTCAGTCATTATTTTTTGTAGTTTTCTCTGTGAGTAATCTGCTTCAGCTGAGATTCTGATATTCTCTCTTGATTTCAAAAGAATGAATGTCCCCAACTAGAGCCATTGGTAGTGCATGTAAATATCCTACAAAAAAAATTTAGTGACCATGGTGATTAGTTTTTTCCCTCTATTTTGATCTTTGTGATGGATTTAGGGTTTATTGGTTTTGTATTTGTTGAGAGCATATAGTGCTTAAATCCCAGGATCTTTAAATCTATTGTTACCTTTTTATCTCACTTAAGGAAGGGTTTTAATGTCGTGAAAGGGGACCACTTTATGTTTTGCATAGCATTTTAACTCTCAAGTTGTCAACCCCTTTTAATAGTTTACCCCTAAGTCATAATGTTCCTAAGTTTTATGTTGTTAGTGCCATGGGTTTATTATAACTTAATTCTTAAGGTTTAAGGGTTATATGTTTGTCTAAGGTAGTTCCTTTTATCTTTTTAAGAAATGGGCTATGTGGCACATTCTTATTGGCACGTGATCTCGCTATGATGTCACCTTGTAGACCTTTTGATCGTAGGATAGTGAATGGTTTTCATCTGTCAAGCAGTGTTTGTTCAAAGAAATTTATATTATACCATCCTCAAAATGAACAAAGATCTTTTAAACTACAAAAAAAATTTCATGATGGTCAATGGAAAGAGTTAAAATTCTTATACAGTGGCGGAGTAAGTATCGAGCAAGTCTGGTGGCTGTCATGATCTTGCGAGAAAATATGCCAGAAACTAAAGGATAGAGACATTGCAAGATTTTGACACTTGTCCCAATTAGCCAACACAAACTAAAGGTAGGGCCAGGTATTTACCAATCCTTGGGGTTAACTATCGAGCTACTAAAGTGCTTATCTTTTAGCAGATACTTGAAATGAACGAAGACCTTTTAAACTACAAAAAAATTTTCTTGATGGTTAATGGAAAGAGTTAAAATGCTTATACAGTGGCGGAGTAAGTATCGAGCAAGTCTGGCGGCTATCGTGATCCCGCGAGAAAATATGCCAGAAACTAAAGGATAGAGACATTGCAAGATTTTGACACTTGTCCCAATCAGCCGACACAAGCTAAAGGTAGGGCCAGGCGATGAGATATAAAGAGTGATGACTTGGTGGTTTCTCATTGGTCATCTGGTGGGTCTATTTTCTAGATAAGAAGTCAGTGTTAGATCAATTAATCTAAATCAGTTGATGCACTAGGATGGGAGGAGGATCGATGACCAGAATTCAAACTTGCAAAAAGGAGGAACTCAAATTGTTTTAAAAATATGAACATTAACGGTGGAGCATACGTCAACAAATTTTTTTAAACAAAGATAAAAGAATATTTTGATGTCATTTTCCATTCACCAAAGCATGCAAAAGGTGCAGAATTCATCTTCAGAGCTAGAAAGGAGTGTTTTGGGATTTTGATGCAAGTAATCTAAGGGTTTTCTATGATAAAATAGTATGTGGGTTTCCATTATTTCTCTAGTTATTTCAAGGTCACTTTTGGGTGAATTGCGTTTAAATTTGTGGGTATTTTATTTGTAGGGTATTGAGGAGTTAGGGTTTTATTCAATTCAGTAAAAATTTGCTAGAATTGTGTTGGAATTTGTAATTTCATGGCAAGCCCTAGTTTTATTTTTTCTTTTGTAATTTGGAATCGAAAGCCCTAGGATTTAGAATAACACCCCAAAGAAAGAATTCCCAATAAAATGAGTATGAAAAAAGGAACCTATATGAAATTTTTTTAGAGCAATTGCCATCATCCACAACAAATAGATATCAAGCACATAAATTTATGTCATAAAAATACTAGGTAAGGGTTCAATTGATAAGGCATACAATGTAGCATATTCTAGGGTTCTGATGTCTAGTTTGGACATGTTCAAAATGTGGTTTGGGCAGATAAATCAAGGTAATCCCCTTTCAAATTCTTAGCAATATGATTTTGGGAAATTGGTGATTCCTAATGTACTTAGGGATGTGGATTTACTAAAGGCAATTGCAGATAGATATAACCCGATTCTAAGGGATGTAAGAGGAAATTTAGGAAATGTATTGTTATCAATTAGAAGTCAAGATATTCAAAATATTTTTTATTTATATGAACTTTCTTCTTTTTTAGAACCCGTTGATTTGGAGGTTATAAAAAAAGGATATAAAAAGGTGAAATATATGGTTAGAGATAACCTCCTTCCTTCTCATCTAGCTAGAGTAGGGAAGACAAATTATTACGTTGGCCCTAGCACACCTGAATCTTTTCTCATTGAAGAATTCACTCCTCACTTATTTTTTTTCATTCTGTCAGGTTCTAGGTTTTCATCCTAGCACAGTCATGCCACTAGCATATATGCACATAGAAATTGAGATCCCACATCCAGGTTTCACAGTGATCTATAATTATGCCCCATTCTTAAAAAATAGAATTCATGAGGGATTGTTGGATGTATAAAAGAATGGAAGTGTGGCATTATTCTTTTGGTATTCTCTATTGATGCATATGATCCTATACCAAAATGCATATTTCTTTGAGAATTCCATGATTTTGAGAAGAAAAATTGGTGCATTAGATATACCAATTCAATTATGGAGAATTGACATGTCTTGGAAAAGGAATGATCCCAATTATGTCAGATTTGACAACTATATTTCATCAAGGCTGAGGGCAGAGTTGATAGTTGATCCACCTAGGATTCCTCCATAATTACATGATTTTTTGAGACCCATGGAAAGAACACTAGCTTTGAAGATTGCACGTAACAGGGGTGATATATATCCTTATGTAGTTAGTATTGTTATAAGATTTTATGATTTTCTAGGGATACAAGATGTCTTACCCCACAATGTTCCATTAAGGTTAGGATTTGCATAAGTGATGTAGAAAATTGGTTGCATCTAAGAGAAGCAGTTAACAAGAAAGAGTAAGGGTACCATTTTCCAAAATTACACAATTGTCCCTTACTTTGTGATAAAAAAACAAATGATGGGTCCATATTGATAAATTATTTGACCCATATCATATGGGGGTCAACATAGAAGGGCATAGTGATCTAGAAGGGGCTCTAAAATATGTTTAGGGCCAGGATCAAGGGATATACCTTATCTCATGTTTTCAATTACCCTAAGGATTTGAGCAGAAATGAGTTTGATGAAGAGGCATAGGAGGGTAGAAAAGAGAAATGGGTTGCATACAATAAGTTGCTGGGCATTGTGCAAAAAATGGATACTAGTTATGATCCATTTAAAACATTTAATTACTATTTTTCCAAGATAAATACATTGGTGGATCATTTCTAGGAGGTCATGTTAACTGTAAAACAAAAAAGATATCAATTGGAGAAATCCAATGAAGTACAAGAAGGAGATAAACTTGTGAAAATAACATATCCAGTAGGGCTAGACTCATGAAAGGGGAAAAGAGGTCAATTAGAGTCATGTGATAATGTTGGTGTTTTATAGAAGATTTTGCATGCACCACTTTCCTCTTTTTAAACTAGAGTGAGGCCTTTCGGAACATGATCTTCACTACCATATTCAAAAGATGGGGAATTTGAGGAAAGACCTAGTCCTCTGCCTCCAAGGAATGAAAATATATATAAGAGATTGAGAGGTGAGGTTGTTAGTGATAGTGATAGTGATAGTGATGAGGAGAGGAGGAAAAAGGGAAAGAAACTTATGAAGTATGAAGAGCCTTATAAATATCAGCCTAAACCTATGAAGGGAATTAAAATAATTTATTTATAGGTCACCTAATAGAATTCTGGCACCACCTCCTCTATCCCCTTCACCTCCAAGGAAGGAATATGTACCAATGGAAGAACAACCAATTTAGGATGAAGAGGGTAGAATTATTATTACTGATAAAGATTTACAGATTGGGGTCCCTACCACTCTAGGGTCACTTGACTTGGACTTAACCTCTTTATATATTCAAGGTAGAGCCTTCAGAGATGTTAGAAAGGAGACATGTGAGGAATTTTTGGAATATGATAGTTTTGTGAAAAGCCAGGATTTCTTGCAGTTGGTGCGGAAAGTAAAACTCAATGACTACAAGAGGCAATGTGAGGAAAGAAAGGCTTAGCAACCTGAGAAGAGTGATCAAGAAAATGAAGATGAAATCAAGTTATAAATGATGGAACAATTCAATACCATCACCCTTGAAGAAGGGAATAAATTGTACATCAAGTAGGGGTTTTGATTCTTCCTAAATGGAACATTACTGATGCAATTTATTTTCATGTGGTAAGGAAGGAAAAAGTGATGTATAGTTCTATATAGGAATCAAATCTTGCACTGAAGGGTTCTAATTTTAGTTATTATTATGTCACTTTGACTATTTGGTCATTATCCCTGGGTGTAAGAAAACCAAACATTGAAGATATTAACCCCAATTCGAGAGGGGGCCTTGTTTTGAAAAGAGCTGGAGATACATCTAGCGTTGACGCATCAAATTTTTTTTTGGATACAGCCAAATCAGCTCAGGTGGTACCTAAGAAGGAGGAAGGTGAGAAATTAGAATATAAAGCCAAATGTAAACATATATTCAGGGAATACACCAAAGAACATCAGGAAAATTTTGAGTTGCAAACAAAGTTGAAACTATTGGAACATAAAATATTGGAGTTGTCCCTTACAGCTCCTAAAATTGCTTCTACCCCTTCTTCATCAGATGCACCTTCTACCATTTCCACTATGATAGTTCCACAATTATCCACCGAGGCTAATCCTCATCTTTCTACAACAAGACCAATAATTGAAGAGCCTACTTTCTCTGTGGATCCAACAAAAGGTTAATTGTTATAAAAAAAAAAAATAAAGGAGATTGAGGGAAAAATGGTTGAGACAGAGCATAGGTTAATATCAAAAGAAAAGGAAATAGTTAGCTCCATGCTGACTCATTTGAATAAAAACATTGATAGAAAATTGGCAAGTGTCCATTCTTTCTTTTCTTTATTATTTGAAGTTGTTAAAAGATTTGATAGGGCCAATGAGGTTGTTGCCCCATTGTTCACAAAATGGATTAAAATGGAAAATGATTTGAGGATGATGTTTGTTGCATCAAAGTTTCATGCTGACAGGCCTCATGCACTTCAACCAACCCATTTTTTGGTGAAGTCTATTCAGGAGTTCCAAATATTTCCTTAGGACATTGAAAAAAGAATTAGAGAGTTGATAAATAGTTTTAATGGAATGTATGATACTTTATTTCCTAAAATTAGAGATAAGGATGGAAATGTGAAACCATTACAAATATGGAAGGAGAACCCAGAAAAAACCATCAACTCTCAGGTTGATTATATTTGTGAAGAATTCAATACATATATGCTAGAAAACAAAATGGACAAAATAATCAACACTAGCACATTCTTTGATAATTTTGAAAAGGAATCCAACCAGGTTGTTGTCAAGTACAACTCATATAGAGAAAAGGTTGATAAATTCATGGGTTTCAATTGGCCAACAGATGAAGAATATGTTGAATGGGTTAAGAGGTATTTGAATAAAGAATAAAAGGCAAGTAGTTAGCTAACTAACTTTTCGGTATGAATATCTAGTGAACAATTTTGGTCTTTTATGTAGAGGTTACAATTTTGGAAGTATGAGTTTACAATAGTTATGGGCTCAGAAAAGATCTTCATTAGCAAATAAGAGATGAGATAAGAGTAATGAATATTTTGTTAAAAGAAAAGGGCATTTTTTTCTATGTAAAGATATTTTGTAACAAGAATAAGTGGTCCAATGGACTAAGTGACATGTGTTTTCTCTGGCCAGAAGCTTGTTTTCTCCCTTATTGTTATAAAAGGGATTCAAGGCTAGTAGAAAGGGTTCTAATTTTGTTCAAAAAATCTCTGAGTCTAGAGTGCGAGTCTCGAGTGAGGTTTAGGTGAAATATTGAGCTTATTCTAAAACATTTTACAGAGAAAATTTGAAGGATTTTGTGTCAAATTTTTGCAATTTTTGAATATATGATTGTAAAATGTTGAATGACAGAGATAACAATTGAAGATTAATGAAAAATACAATTCAGATCCAATTCTCTCCTATGTACAAGTTTTAAGAATTTTGAGTAAAATAGAATCAAGGGTTTTATTTTATTCATTGCATTGTTGTGATGTATGTAAATTACATTCATGCTTTGGTCTAATGGATCAATTAAATTCTTGAATATATTTATAGATTTTTAGAATGTGTGCAAGGATTTTTATAAGAAGTTGGGGTTGGGGTTGTAGTTGAGATATATTTTAATGCAATATATTCTTATATCTTAAAGCTATTTTAGTGAACTTCTGTTATACTGCAGTTTTATTGCTCATGAATTCAATACCCAATGGAATGAGGCACTGATCATTTTGTAGTGTTTTACTCATATTGTGGTGTTCAATTTTATCTAAATTTTCTACAAAATTATTAAATCATTAAGAATCTTTAATATTTATGTATGTTGTTGTTATCTCATGCTCCAATTGATGATCTACAATTGATTATATGTTTGAAGTCATTTGTTGATAGTCAACCTGTTGATGGGACTTTTTTGTTAGTAATAACTGAGAGGGGGGGGGGTGAATCAGTGGCCTCAAAAATTAATCCTTAAATCAACCCTTTAAACTTTATAACCAAAAATTATGTCTCAAGTTATCTTCTATCCTACAAGATGAATACCATGAAATACTTATATTAATTTACTACTTGTCAGATTGCTCTATTAAACCTTCTTCTGTATGTTTATTGATAAGCAGTCATCTATTTACCGAAAAACATTAAATATGCAAAGTATATCGAGAAATCCATAATTAACTATGTAAGATGAAATATAGTAAAGAAATGAATCATACACACATAACACATGGATTTTTAACATGGAAACCTTGTTAAGGGAAAAACCACTGGGACTAGTACCCCAAATTTTCACTCTTTTGAAGTGAGCCGTGTTAAGAGCCAACCCTGTTAATAGTTACAAACACACTATTAGGTGTGACCTTGTTAGAGGATTTAGAAATATTTTTTCAACTAGTCTCTAGCATCTAATGCTACCATCCTTGATCAAACACTCACTTGGCCTGTCAATAGGTATCGGACATATCCAATGCTACTTTTGTGATCAAAATTTTTGATACTCCTTGGGATGTATCTCAATTGAAAAATACTTTTAATTCCTACTCGGTTAAGAGGCTTATATGCTTCAATGGTTAAATTGAAACACTGGTGATTTGTTCATACATACAACTCAATTGCATATTTTTAGATCTATTGTAGGTCCATTACTTCACTAATCAATATAATCAAATATATACCTTTTCTCCATACTTTTTCTACTCTGTGATGCTTGTCTCACTATTTTTCAGTTTCTGCAGAATCTAGCTCTTCCTTTAGCTTATTGATTAGGAGTAAAATGAAGACTTTCTTCTCCTTCAAATTTTCTTTAGCATCTTTCCTCTTTCTTGTTCACCCCACACAATTCATAATGAATTGAGTTTGTCTCTTATAGACATGATTTCCTCTTTTCTTAGCTTTCTTGATCTTGGCATGTTCAACAATCTTTGCCAATAGATTTAAAGAAAACTCCTGATTTATCTCAAAGAGATCTTCTTGCCAACTGGACAAATAAACTTTAAATTAATTACTTATCTCTGACTTTATATGGATGATTAAAAAAATGATAAATATCCATTAACTCTATCATTAGCTTCTTGATAGCTAAGCATTTTGTCATTTTCTGAACTCTCTATTCTGTCATTCAACACTTTAGTTAGTCATCGGTGATAACTAACTATTCCGTCAGTGTGACTTCAGTTGTCATCGGGATCTTTGTCCTTGTCTTTTTTGTCGGGCAACACTGAAATTCTTTCCGTCGGGTTACTCTGTATTTTTCTCATCATGCAACACTGTAACTTTGCTTGTTAGTAATGTTGTGCATTTCCAACACTGTGACTTTGTTCTTTTACTTTGACCATCTGGTGCACTCCGCCAGTGTATACAGTCACTTTGTGAATACTTGACTTGTATGCATTACTGATAGCATATAATTGATTCATGAGTTCTTTGAAGTCTTTTGGCAGTATTACAATGACCATATAGATTATATCAAGTTGACATTAATTACAATATAATACATTAACTGATTTAATGCCTTGCATGATCACCAACTTAACATCTTCAAACATTCAATCAGTTACATGTCATCATTTGTGACCGGTCCAATCAACAGAGATAAGTTATCACTGGGTACCAGGGTACCAGCCAACTTTGACTATAAAGGTTCTCCAAGGAATAAATTCTTTGGGCCTTCAAGCACCTAAGTGTCAGGTCTCAATGGTGTGGGGAGCTAAGTTGGGCAAGTGACTATTTTGTTCGGAGGGATAGCTGGTTTTACTCGTATTCTCTGGGCATTTTAATGATGGGTCATGGTTTCCTGCAAGCACATTAAGTTTACCAAATAAACAAAAAAAGATAGACCAGAGTTAGAGCTTGTTACTTCTACTTATAGTTGTGAAACATATTTCAAATATCAACCATGCTCTAAAGAACTACACTAAATACTGAACACATACAAAACCAGTGATTCATACACATTCAATAGCAAGGGGAAATGAGATCATTAATCTAAAAAAAAAATCATAGCAAAGGACACTAGAAATATACAGCACAAAAGATATTTCTAACTGAGAGATTAGAACATCAACAACATCATTGCTAGAAATTGTTCTTCCTTCTTCATTAACAGAGAGTTCCAACATCACTGGTGTGTACATCCATGGCTCCAAGGGAGCATCTAACTACTAAGAACTATTGAGCATTGAGCTCCTACAACTGCTGAAAATGAAATGCTAATAGTGCTGGACTGCAAAATCATCAATTTTGCCGACCCTTGTTATGAGGTCAGACTTCTTATTTATACACATAGTTTGCCCTAAAATTAACCTAATCTAACTGTGTGCATTTGAAATTGTGTACCTGTTCCTGCAGCTGCAAAAACACACTTCAATGAACCATTATGACGTTAGAATATTAGAAAATGACAAAAGCATAATACTGAAATTCCCAAGGCTAACCAACATCGGCTCATTGCCTTCTAGTAGGTAGGAGTTTGAATCTTTCTCTCAGGTCATTGCAAGAAACAGTGACTACACCTGTTCTAAATGAAGGATTTGAAATAGCTAAAATGATATGATTCTAAATGATATGCAAGTGTTTTTCTTCTTTTCAAAGCCCAAATTAAAAATGCTCTAGATTATGAAGTTTGCATGCAACTAAAAATAATTAAGAAATATAAGTAATTGAAACTAAGAATGCAAGATGCTTGAATTCTTGAATGTCAAAAATAGTATAATAACGATACCTAAAATTGGGTCCTTTGTGAAGGAAATGAAGCTCTCTTTTATAGAAAATCTCTCCCAAAAATGACGGTCAAGATTAGAGGAAATGAGTGGCTCAGATTCAATTTGAGGAAGCACAATCCATGTGCAAGCAGTTTGATTGGTCGAAAGATTCAGTCTTTTTGGAAACTTCCAAAAATCATTTTCAATTAACAACTTTATTCCCAAAATGATAAATAGATAGGATTAATTTAACTGAATAAAATAGATTTGTTTCCAAAATGAGAAAAGATAAGATTAAATCAATTGAATAAAACAAATTTATTTCCAATTGAGAAAGTATAAGATTAAATCAATTGAATAAAACAAATTTATTTCTGAAAATCGGTTGATGACATCATATGCATTTTTAAAGATTTAATTGATTTAAATGCATATTTTAATTCAAAAAAAATAGTTGATGATATCATATGCATTTTTAAAGATTTAATTGATTGTAAATGCATATTTTGTTTTTATTAATTAATTTGATTCCTTTTTGAATTTTATTGACAATTTAGTAATTTTATTTAATTAATATATTAGAATATCAATTAAATAATTAACATAAGGTTTATTTTCCAATGTATTATGATTTTAGGAATTAATTAATCAGGTACGATGATTGATTAGGACCTAGGGTCTAGGTCAGATCAATTCAAATTTGATGAATTGACTGTTTGATTTAGGACTTAGAATAATCAAGATTAGGGTTTCTCGATTAATTGTTGAGATTGGGGGTCTAGGGTTTAGATGACCATTTTTAGGTGATTACATTTGCCCCTCTTTGAATTGATGTGAGATCAGCGCATTGATTCAAAGACCTGTTAGCGAGAAGACCTAGAATAGTTTGATTT
The DNA here is from genome assembly GCA_018584345.1 of Thuja plicata. Taxonomy (NCBI): domain Eukaryota; kingdom Viridiplantae; phylum Streptophyta; class Pinopsida; order Cupressales; family Cupressaceae; genus Thuja; species Thuja plicata. The sequence goes on along the minus strand of MU226274.1, from coordinate 2,024,488 downwards.
GAAGCGATGAATCCATTCTTTTAAAGAAGAAGACTGACTCCAAGCTTGATTGGACGAAGATCGATCAAAAGATATAAATAGAATGCTCAATTTTATTTGAAGCAATGAAACTGAATATCCATGAGGAACTCTTAAACCTTTTGATTGGTTTGAATGAATAACCAGTTTGATTTGAAGTGATGAAACTGATTATCATTAAGAGATTTTCTTAGCAAGTAAATTGACTTGATTTGAAGAGATGAAGCCAATTTGATCAATGTATCTGATTTTAATAATAAATAGCCCATATAAGACTGATCTTGTCTAGTTTCAAGTGTATTCACCACTATATAAGACCATTGATTAGGTTGCCTTTAATTTAAGATGATCTAAACTTGATTTGATGAGATGAAGCTGAGATGCCCCAAGGGATGGGGTTTTGATTGAGGATGTGATCATTGGAATGTTGATGTCCTGATCTTTCCCGCTCGGAAGCAAAATTGAAATATGACTAGGTGCCCCAGTGATGAGAAGAAATTAAATTGATAACATGATGCAAGAAGAAACTGATTTGATTAGAAATAGGTCCCAAGTAGTTAGTAAAAAATTTGTATTTGATGAGAGGTCTTGATGACCAATATTTGACCAAAAGTATGATACATGGATTGATTAGAAGAAAATTATGAGAGATTTCCATTGGTTCAGAGTCCAGAAGAATGATTGTGCAAGTGGTCAGCTGCAGATTTCAATTTTGATCCTAAAAATAGAATAAGGACAGTTTATTTAGCAAGGGGTGTCATGTTTATGCCTAACAGACAACTTGACAATGAGAAGAGTGATCGATAAGAACCTCAGATCCTTCACATTGGAGATAGATATCGATATTATACAGATTTCAACACTATGCAAATGCAGATGCAGATGCAAGACTAACATGAATACAACCTAAGGTGTAGTCACTGAAGCTTTAGCATTGAAAATTTTTATCAATGAGCGTTTTGGAACATCGGAGTCGATACAATCCTTAGTGGTGCCACTGCAACCATAAGAATATGAATATGACTTTCATCGGATAAGATATGAGAAACTAATGTAAGCATCAAGGCATAAAAGAATGTTAGGAATAAGGTGTCTCAACCTTGTATATTTCCTTACATTTGATATTTTCCAAATGTTGGCACTTTGGACAATGTGTAAGGTAATCATGACTAAAACTGTTATGACACATTCCTATGATGGTCATTAAAATTTCTAAGAGATAATTGTGGAAGATTCAATGATGGGTGAAGACATGCAAGACATGTGGCAACTAATCATGTTGAGTACTATACACTAATCATGGAGAATGGTAAAACCCTAATACGACTGTCTCTGGAAGTTTCCCTAAAAAAGGGAAGCGCATGATATAAGAGTTTTTTAGGGTTGCAAATCTAAGAGAAGTGTATTGTTGGAACATTTTTATGTTGCTGAATTTGTCTTCAAGTGTCGATTATCTACTGAAAGAACTTGCATTGCAAGTGTATTGTAAACAGTAATAGTTTTGATTAATACATTGTGCAAGTTTTGGAGTGTTGGGGTTTTTTACCGAAAGGTTTTCCCCAGGGTAAATCATTGTGTCATTGTCATTTTTCTATGTATGCATGTTATTGTATTGTTATTCTGTAATTGCTAAGGGTTAAATCTGAATTTGCATGATCCTCTTCTCGAGAGTTTAGTGTAGGGAACTGTTTTCCACACACTCAGTTTTCTTTTAGTTGGTATCAGAGCCTAGCCAATTTTGGTTCTATTTGTTAGGGTATGGTTTTTTTTGAGCTAACATCCAGTTCAGTGGGAGTAATTTTGTAGAGTATTCATAACCTTATTGCAGTAAGAGATGGCAGGTTCTTCATACAGTAGAATGGAGGTGGAAAAGTTCAATGGCACAAACCTTGAGTTGTGGAAACTCAAGATGGAAGACATGCTCATAGACCATGATGTATGGGAGGTGGTTGATAATGATATCAAACCAATAAAAATGCCTCAAGTAGATTGGGATCTTAAGGATCGGAAAGCTAAGGGTCTCATTAGACTTTGTCTAGAAGATTTTGTTCTCCTCAATGTTCTTGACGAGAAGACCGCAAACAAATTGTGGACACGGCTTGGGTCTGTGTATCAGGCCAAGTCCTTGGTGAATAGATTGTTCCTGAGAAATAAGTTGTATTCTCTAAGAATGGAGGAAGGATGATCCATTACAGATCACCTGAACGCATTTAACATGTTGATTACATAGTTGACATCAACTGGTGTCAAGTTGGAGGAGGAGGATCGATGTATGACCCTGCTATGTTCCTTGCCAGATTATTGGTACCATCTTGTGATGGCCCTTGGGAGTACTATTGTCACTTTCCAAATGGATGATGTAGTTTCTTCACTGTTAACTGAAGAGATGCAAAGAAAGACTTCTAATTCAACCAAGGAAGCCCTTGCTGTTTGTGGTAGATCTCAAGACAGAGGAAATAAAAATGACAATAAGTCTGAAAAGGGTAGATCTAAATTCCATGGGAAATATAAGACTCCTGGAAATTCTAAGGTAACATGTTGGAACTATGGTAAGACTAGGAACTTCCATAAGGACTGCAAAGAGCAAAAGAAGAAGAAGAAAAGCCTAGATTTAGATTCTAAAAAATCTCAAGAAGATGGCGATGCTTTTATCGCAACCTTGGGTGGCTGATTGACTCGGGTGCTTCTTTTAACATGACCTCTCATTGAAGTTGGTTCTCAAAGTACAAGGAGTTTTATGGTGGAAAGGTGTACCTAGGTGATGATTCTCACCTAGAGATAGTTGGACAAGGAAGAGTCACTATTAGATTCCCTGATGGATGAGTAAAGAGGCTCAACAGGGTAATGCACATCCCAGTTTTGGCTGCACAAAACCTATTATTTGTAAGTGTGTTGAACGATGCAGGTGTGCAAGTTGTTTTTTTGAAAGATGGATGCAAGATGATTAGAGGAGCTATAGTGCTCACGAAAGGTACTAGGAGAGGTACCCTATTTCAACTAGATGCTTGCAATTCACAGTGTAATAGTTCTTCTATCTCAAGGAAGAGATAAGTAGTCACTTCATCTCCACCATTTGAACCAGCATTGAAGAATTTTGTGGTAATGGGTTCCGATGGTAGTGCAGCAAGTGTACCTAAGGGTGCTAACACTTTGGAAGGCAAACTTCCTGCAAAAAATACAATGTTGTGGCATATGAGATTTGGCCACATTGGTGAGAAGGGTCTCAAAACCCTAAAAAATAAAAACCTCATTGAGGGGTTAAATGATTGTAGTCTCTAGTTTGACTTCTGCGAACACTGTGTTTATGGTAAGAAAAATTGTGTTCAAATTTACTCTAGTTCTCACAAGTCTTCTAGTATTTTGGATCTTATCCATTCGGATGTGTTTGTTCCTATTAGAGTTTCTTCACTCTCCAAATCTGTATATTTTGTATCTTTTATAGATGATTACAGTAGAAGGACATGGATTTATTTCCTTAAAATCAAGACACAAGTTTTTATTCGGTTCAAGGAATTTAAAGCTCTCGTAGAGAATCAGACTGGTAAAAGAATTAAGTGTGTGAGAACTGACAATGGTGGTGAGTTTTGTTCAACAGAGTTTGAACAGTTCAGAAAATAATTAGGGATTGAGAGGCATAAGAAAACTCCTTATACCCCACAAAAAAATGGAGTTGCAGAAAGAATGAACAAGACACTGATGGAAAAGGCTAGGAGTATGCTTAGTGGAGCTGGCCTTGAAAAAAGGTTTTGGACTGAAGCTGTGGCCACTACTTTCTATCTGGTTAATAGATCTCCTACATTAGCTCTTGTTGGTAAGACACCCATGGAGGTGTGGTATGGTAAGAAGCCTTCAGTTAGACATCTTCGTGTTTTTGGTTGTGAAGCTTATGCACATGTGCCTAAGGAGAGAAGATCTAAGTTGGAAAACAAGGCTGTAAAATGTATCTTCATTAGCTACAATGTTGGTGTGAAAGGATACAAGCTTTGAGATCCTATGATTGGTAAGGTTTTGTTTATCAAAAAATTTATTTGTAGAGATATAACACCTTCTCCTATTGTGCTATAGCTAGATGAAAAATAAATGAAAGAAGATGTTGTTCACTTGCCTCCTACCCCTGAGAAGACTGAATAGAGAGATTGATGGATATGATGATGAGGAGAGCTCTAGTGGATCTAAAAATTTAGAAGAAGAGGTAGAAAAACCTCAACCTCAGCCCTTGAGGAGATCCACAAGAGAAAGAAAGAAACCAGAGAGGTTTGGATTTTCTATGTTAGATTCTAGTTGTGCTTATGCCTTGATTACAAACATTGATGAGCCTAGATCTGTGAAAGAGGCTATAGGTATGGAAGATGCAGGTTCCTAGATTGAGGCCATGGATGATGAGATGGCTTCACTGGAGAAGAAAAAAACTTGGGACCTAGTGCCTAAAGGACAGAAACCTGTTGGAAGAAAATGGGTGTTTAAGAAGAAATTCTATGCATATGATAGTGTTGAGAGGTATAAGGCCAGATTGGTTGCAAAGGGGTATTCACACATGGAGGGAATTAATTATGGTTAAATATTCTCTCCTATTGCAAAGCTTACATCCATTAGATTTTTTTTATCTCTAGCAGCATCATATGATTTAGAGGTAGAAAAAATGGATGTGAAGACAACTTTCCTTCATGGTGATTTGGAGGAAGAGATCTATATGTCACAACTTGAGCACTATATTCAGAAAGGTAAAGAGTTTGGTTTGTAGATTAAAGAAGTCTCTGTATGGTTTGAAAAAATCTCCTAGGATGTAGTACCTTAAATTTGATGCCTTTGAGTTGTCGATTGGTTTTCTGAGATCAAAATTAGATCATTGTGTTTATTTCAAAGTTGACAATGATCGTCTTCTTATTATTGCATTATATGTTGATGATATGTTTTTAATTGGGAAGGGTTTGGGTATGATTTCTGATTTGAAGTCTCAATTGTCAGCACAATTTGAGATGAAAGATCTAGGGGCAGCCAGGTATATTTTGGGTATGGAAATCAGTAGAGATAGGTCTAACAAAAAAATTTGGTTGAGTCAGAGTAAGTATGTGAAGTCTGTGTTGGACAGGTTTAGCATGGCAGATTGTAGACCATTGTGTGTTCATGTTTCTATGGGAACAAAGTTACCTATGGATGATTGTCCAAAATATCCTAGTGAGGTGGAGGAAATGAGAAAAGTACCTTATGCAAGTGCAGTTGGCAGCCTTATGTATGCTATAGTCTATACTAGACCAGACATTGCCCAAGCAGTGGGAGTCCTAAGTTAGTTTATGGCTAAAACTAGATGAGTACATTGGGATGTAGTTAAGAGATTGTTCAAATATTTCAAGGGTACATTAGAGTATTCCATATGCTATCATGGAAACTCATCTAGAGCTCCACATTCAGTTTGTATTTGTGGGTTTGTGGATTCAGAGTGGGTAGGTGACATTGACATTAGGAGATCCACCAGTGCCTATGTTTTCACTATGTTTGGTGGTGCCATCATTTGGATGAGTAAGAAACAACCTATGGTCACTTTTTCCATGACAGAAGCATAGTACATGGCAGCTACTCATGCTTGTAAGGAAGAAATTTGGCTTAGGATATTGTGTTCAGATGTTGATGTTGATGCAGGACATATTACAATTTGTTGCGATAGTTAGAGTGTTATTTGCCTTGCAAAGAATCCAACTTTCCATGCGAGAATGAAGCACATTGATGTGCAGTTTCACTTTGTGAGAGATATGGTAGAGGATGGAAAGGTCAGTTTGGAGAAGGTAGATACAGTAAAGAATGTTGTGGATGCATTGACAAAAGCTATGGTCACAACGAATTTCAGATGGTGTTCAGAGTCTATGGGCCTCTTGGCCTATAACAATTAAATCATGTTATTTCCTTTGGCTCTTACAAGCTGTTCGACAAGTGGGAGAATGTTAGGAATAAGGTGTCTGAACCTTGTATATTTCCTTACATTTGATATTTTCCAAATGTCAGCACTTTGGACAATGCGTAAGGTAATCATGACTGAAATGGTTATGATGGATTCCTATGATGGTCATTAATATTTGTAAGAGCTAATTGTGGAAGATTCGATGATGGGTGAAGACATCCAAGACATGTAGCAACTGATCATGTTGAGTATTGTACACTGATCATGGAGAATGGTAAAACCCTAATACGAGTGTCTTTGGAAGTTGCCCTAAAAAAGGGAAGCGCATGATATAAGCATTTTTAGGGTTGCGAATATGAGAGAAGTAAGTGCATTGTTGGAACATTTTTATGTTTCTGAATTTGTCTTCAAGTGTCGATTATCTCCTGAAAGAACTTGCATTGCAAGTGTATTGTAAACATTAATAGTTTTGATTAATACATTGTGCAGGTTTTGGAGTGCTGGGGTTTTTTACCGAAAAGTTTTCCCTAGGGTAAATCATTGTGTCATTCTCATTTTTCTATGTATGCATGTTATTGTATTATCATTTTATAATTGCTAAGGGTTAAATATAAATTTGCACGATCCTCTTCTCAAGAGTTTAGCGTAGGGAACTATTTTTTGCACACTTATTTTTCTTTCAAAGATGAGATGACCTGAATGTTGTTTCCAGTTGATGTTGCAAGAGTACACTAGTATCAAGGAATTCAAAGCCAAGATAACCATGAGTGTGATCTTGTGTAAACAAATAGAGAAATAACAGTCAAGGACATAGGTCCAACCTCACCTTGGCATACAAATAAACAAGATTGAGGGATGTGAGGATTTTCCACCTTAATGCAGGAGCTCTTATCACATACACCTAGTTTATTTTACATTGTTGGATCATCGGGACCACACATAAAATTAGTAGGCAAAGAAAAGATTAACAAAAATCAATGAGAATAGGCAAAATACAAAGAGAAGTTCAACATATGTCAGCCATTTTCAAAATTTTTAGATGTGTATATATATGAGGTGTTGAGAAACATTGTCGTGCTTGTGAGTGCGATGTGTTTGATTGCTATCGATATATTGTTTACGTTTGCAATATCCAATGTGTGTTGAGAAACATAGATGTATCCAAAGATAGTGTTAAGAAACATTGTTGATTGTGGTGTTGAGAAACACCTTCTTGTGTCAATAGCGAGATGTCCTTCTAAAATGACAAAATTACTGACTCTGGTGTAAACCAAAGATGTGATCAAATTTGGGGACCCATGCCCCTAGTAGAAAATGGCAATGACTAACTAGACTTATGTTGCAAGGACAAATCTGATTTGATTTCCCCCAGGTTATGAATCTAGATCGGTTTAAAGCCAAGGAGAGTTCTCAGAAGAACCAAAGTGTTCATTCTCAAGCGAGATCACATTGGTTTGCCCCCAATGTCTAGCAAGGTGGAGGAAATTTTAGATGGATAAGAAAGTTTATGGATGAGGTGAATAGACAATGATGGATGAAGAGGGTGAATGCAACCCTCAAGGAAAGTCTCCCCAAGATTACCCAAGATAGGGAAAAAATAATATAACAATGTAGGCTCATGGAGCAGTGCTGGATAGCATATAGGATAATGACTTGATGTCATGAAAAGCAGGCAGTCCAAAAGAGTGGACATGTCAAGAGACTTTTGAGAAATAGTTTGTGTAATTTATTGTTCTTCATTTTGATCAAGACCAAGGGGTCATTAGGATAGGATAGGATTTAGTGATGATAGTGCAATCGGGATAACAGGTGATGGAGGTATAAGAGAATGGTTTGGATTATGAAATGAATGCTCAGAGATAGGAAGGATAGGATTGGGATAAGCAAGATCATGCTAGGGTGACATGGATGAGAGCAAGTGAATAGGCTGATGGAAAGGATAATGGATGTCAAGATGCATAGTGTTCCTGGATAGGCTCAACCTTGTCAAGATCACCGGAAGGAACATGGATGCTCACAAGATAGCTAGATATAAGATATGATAGATAGGATGACATGGAAGGAACTTTCCCCCAAGTTAAGAGTGCAAGTAGGAGGAATTATGCATGATGCCCATTTGCCAGGTTTTCATCATGGTATTTATCCAAGGTGCCACAAGAAGTGGTTTTCACCATAGGACGGATTGATTTATCTTTACTTTTGCTACCAAGGTGCCTGTTAACCAGGTTTTCACCAAGGCACTTTTTTCTTTTTTTCTTTTTTTTTGGTACTTTTTGATTTTATGGAGAAAATTAAGCTTCTTTCTCTTTCGATAGTGCTTCTTTGAAGGATATTCTATGATTGGCCAAGGCCGCTAAAAGTGTGCTCAAAGATGCTGATAGGGTGATGGTAAGGAATGAAATGGGGGATAAAGGGGATAGTAGCCAAGGATTTATGTGATGGATTGGATAAGAGGAATGGAAGGATATGAGATGGATGGGTAAGAGGTAGGTGTGGGACATTGGATAGGGTATGGTGAAAATATCAACATTGACACACCCCTTGAAGGGTAGTGGACAAATGGAGGAAAAGTGCATGGAATAGCTCGAGACTTTGATGTATGAGTGGATATGGATCTTGGTATATGAGGACCTAAGATGGATGAAGTATTCAAGGTAATGGATTTTGGGACAGGAGGACCCAAAATAGAGTTAGAAGATGGGAAATGTTTAGATGGAGATGAAGTGAAAGACTGTGGAAGCTTGGATGCCAACTCTGACTTTTCCTTTTTGTCCAAGCCTTTTAAGAGAGACTTGGGAATCCACATAGCTTTTGATTTTCCTTTTCTTTTGGATGATTTAGAACGCAATTCCTTGATGATGGATTTAGGAACCCATATTTTCTTTGATATTATTCTTTGCTCAGATTTAGAATGCAATTCTTCCATGATGGATTTAGGAACCCATATTTTCTTTGATATTGTTCTTTTCTCAGTGGAACTTTGTGGTCTCTTGAATATTTCCTTTTTCTTTGTAGTCACATGTCGATTAGATTGGACATAGTGATCTTCATATGTACCTAGATTCTTTTATTTATGATTTCTTCATTCACATCCAAATTGCTTCCAAAAGTCTTGGGAATTATGGATGGATAGGGCTGATATGACTGGTTCATATAGATGGGTTGATAGGGAGATTCCAGGGATGTATGTCTTTGTTGATCTCGATAGGGGATAGGGTAAGTGGATGATAAGCTAGTAGTTATAGGCATGTTGGATTGAGGGATATAAGGACCCAATATAAATGGAAGGTTTGATAGTTTCCTCTTTGGGACATAGGGACCAAGAATGGACTTGGAGGATAGTGACGGATGATGCTTACGTTTGAATGGAGGGATATAAGGTGTGGAAGGGATATCAACAGCTTTAGAGTGAGTTGCATTGCCAAGGTTCTTTTCTTTTGAATTCACCTTTATATCACTAGGAGCATGAGAAAATTTGATAGGAGCAACTGAAGCTTGAGAGGATTTATTGTTATGCAAGGGATTTAGAGGCATGATGGTTTCTGTATAAGGAAGAATATGACAAGGGGATGAAGGGATGCTCTGATCTTGACAAGGATATTTAGATGGTGTACATAGGGTACCTTTCTCTTGATTTTCAATAGGTTCATTAGAGATGGTGGAAAGGATATCTTGATCTTGCTTGGGAGATGGATAAGATATAGGAGATGTAAGATTTTCCTCTAGGAAGAAATGGAAGGGGATAATGAAATCATCATGGGACTCTTGAGATATGTGACTTTGGTCAACTATTGGATAAAGATGGATGGTGTCTTGATCTTGATCATTACTAATATTAGTTTCTTCACACTTTGGATTTCCCTCTTGACATGGAGCCACTTCTAAGGATGAGGTAGGATTTTTTATCTGCATATGGGATTCTTGACACGCTGATGGACAATCATTTGGAATAGGCATGAAAAGCATTGAAGCACATGGATGCTTTGGGTCTATGATCTGATAATCCTGAGAAAGACTTGCAAATGAATGCTGATTAGCTTGGATCTCTTTTAGAGGTAGTCCTTGAGGGTAGACATAGTCGTCATTAGGTTCAGTTCTTGATAGAGATGAGGAAGCTTTAGGAGATGGAGGAATGCTAGAAGAAGTAGACGTGGTATGTGAACCATCGCTAGACATGGATTCTTGATATTGATCATGCTTGAGATTAGATGAATCATTAGGATTTTCCACTTCAATTATGTCATCATCTATGAGATCTTGGATTTTATATTTCAACTCCATGGAAGATGAAGTTTAATGCTCATTGTGTCAATGATATGCACAATAGTTACTCAAGAATTTCAATCCACGTAATGTGGCTTGAGGAAATGTGATGAGGTCATTCTAAAGAAGTTCTTTCAATGTAGATTCATAAGATTACCCCAAAGGAGTGAAGTCTCTCATGCATTTAACCCAAGGTTTTTCTTTCATGATATTACTATTCCCTTTGGAGAAAGACTTCGTGGTGTTTTCAACAGCTTTTAAGGCTTTGGAGCCACTCGCTTGATAATGATCAAATAGAAAATGATAGATTGAGCTTGATGAGGATTTTTTAGATTGTGTGTCCTTTTCCCCCTTTAATTCTTGGATTTCAGTTTGCATAGTTTGAAGTTGTTTTGATAAAGTTTCCATAAGAATATCTTCTTGCGCATTGTTAGGACCATAAGGTTTAGCCCATTTTCTTTAAGACATTGTAAGATTGTCTTGATGCACTTGCATAGAAGATTGAAGAGAAGGTATGATGAATCAGTTGATTAACTGATAGGTGCTTAAGTGATATCTAAAATGTTGATTAAGTCTGAGATAAGTTCTAGTTCGCACAGGCATAAGATAAGTTGATTTGCTTGACCGACACTATGATGATACCTAAAGTGTTATCCAAGTCCAAGACCAAAGAGACCAAGAGATAAACGTCCAACTAAGAAGGAGATAGAAAAAGACTCTGATCTTGAGTCAAGGTTAACTAACCTTCTCTCACAACTTAGAACAAGAATAGCACAGACAAAGATGATAAGATTGAACAAAGGACTCGGTCAATTGGACAAGTGTAACAACATCAAATTTCAAGATAGCGATAGGTTGGACTAACAACATATTGTAGTTGCATGTAAACTAGCAGAAGCATTATGACAACGCAAATTTTAGAACAGACTAAATATAGTAGGATAGACTGATGAAAGGCCAAGTTTTGAGAAGTTTTTGCAATAAATTTGATAGAGTTTCGATAGGGTTTTGATAGAGTTTTGACAGAGTTTCAGCAGAGTTTTGACAGATCATTGAACTTTCAAACAAGACAAGATAGGAAAATATCCAAAGTTTCCAATTTTCCAAATCATTTGATTTTTTGTTGTTGTTTCAGTAAACACTCATGCAAAACAAATCATGGAGATTTTTTGTTGTATAAAAAAAATAATAGACACACCACAATCCTAGGTAAGCCAGGGAAATATCTGTTGAATTCCCACTTGAACTAAAGTTCAGCCATGCCTACTCATAGCAGACAACTTAGAAGCTTGGAGGCATGGGCTCCTCCTTACAGTGCAGTCACTTACTAGGCACACCAAGCTTTGAATCCCAAGAGAATCTCTTCCCAAAGGACTATTGTCTCTACTAAGAGCCGTGAAAATGTGGGATGTCTTAGTCAGTCTCTGACCTTCCGTACCAACAGATAGAGGGTTTTTGGTCACTAAAACAAAGTTTGTAGTCAAGGTATCCATTCAGGTGGCTATACATGCGATAGATTAGCTGCATTAAGGAGGCCTCCCAGGCTACAAAAGTTATGTTCTATAGGTTTTTATTCACCACTAGGGTACTGAGGGAGATCTTCTGTTGGCATAGCGAGATCAACGCCTGTTCACTGTGAAATTAATCATAATAACATTTTTTATATACCGGTTTGGAAGGGCTTGGCTTTAGCCTGTTACCGGTTGAGAAATCCACTCTCATTGGCTCTATTAAAGCAATCGGGAGGTAGCCACACTAAAATAATTATATGAGTTTCTCTTACACCCAAGATCCACGAAGGCAAAGGGAGAGGATACGTTCATATAATTATTAGGATTACAATCTAAAAGACACTTCAAACATAAGAAAATGACAATAATGTTTCTGGACTTTTTATCATCCCAAAAAGGCAAAAGCATAGTTTTTTGACATCATTGTCATTTCTAAAAATTCCAAATAGAAGTTCATTTTAGAAGTCTTGCATGTGGGTTCCTATTTTAATAAAATAAAACAAAATGCAAGCAAAATGTTTAGTGTGTGATTGATCAAGGCAACCTGCAAGACAATTTGTTAGTAGTCTGTATTATAGTCTTCTTTTCAAATGTTCTGTAAACCACTATTAGGCTATAATCAACAAGATAAGTTAGAGAACAACAAAGCCCAAAACTAGTCATCGTTAAAAAAATCAGAAAATCATAAATCTAGTTGCATATTTAGAAAGTAGATAAAAAATCACGCACTTTCAAAAAACATTTGCACTCAAAAATGTTACCGTATGAGCTCGTACGAGGCTTTGGAAGCTACAAAATAGAGGATTAGATAGGTACGGTGATGAAAACCTAAAATTTCTAATAAATATGTGACTAAAATTTAGAAACTACGAGAACCCAAGAAATCTTCAGACAATTTTACCAAAAATTAAAAAAAAATGCACTCAATTTCAGCCTAAAGTGAGCAAGATATGATCATTTAAAGTTAGACTGCAAATTCAAAAAGCTCAATGGTGAAGGCTAAAGATTTTTCAAACCCTGCTAACATCATCAACCTGCGAGCTTAAATTTGATGGTTTCATGGCTATCACTAAAGGGCATGCATAATGATGGTTTGACAGCCGTCAAATTTAACACAGTAAAAAAAAATAGATATATATTTTTTTTTCAAATTTTTATTTCAAAAATCTGCCTCAGGCTGCGTGGAGAAAAATCCAAAATCTGCCTCAATTTCTGTGCAATGGGTCGTACAGCTTACTTAGGCAAAAAAAATTTGTTACAGATTTTACTTTTGCTAGATATGGGCGAGTTTATACTCGTTTTCAACCGAAATGACATTCTAAACACGATGGTGCAGTCAGATTTGGCTCAAAAAGAGATTTGAGTAAAATTTGGCTCAAAATGACATTCGAGCCCCATGGTGGGTGCTAGAAATGTGTATGTGAAACTATGTACGTATTCCTGCAACTGCAAACACACACTTTAATGAACCATTACAAGACATATTAGAAAATGACAAAAGCATAATACTAAAATTCCCAAGGCTAACCAGCATCGACTCATTGCCTTCTAGTAGGAAGGAGATTGAATCTTGCCATTAGGTCATTGCAAGAAATAGTGACAACACCTGTTCTAAATGAAGAATTTGAAATAGCTAAAATGATATAATTCTAAATGATATGCAAATGTTTTTGTTCTTTTCAAAGCCCAAATTAAAAATTCTCTAGATTATGAAGTTTGCATGCAACTAAAATCAATTAACAGATCTAAGTAATTGAAACTAAGAATGCAAGATGCTTGAATGCTTGAATGCCAAAAATAGTATAATAATGATAGCTAAATCTGGGTCCTTTGTGAAGGAAATGAAGCTCTCTTTTATATAAAATCTCTCCCAAAATCAATGGTCAAGATTAGAGGAAATTAGTGGCTTAGATTCAATTTGAGGAAGCACAATCCATGTGCAAGCAATTTGATTGGTCGAAAGATTCAATCTTTTTGGAAACTTCCAAAAATCATTTTCAGTCAACAGCTTTATTCTCAAAATGATAAATAGATAGGATTAATTTAACTGAATAAAATAGATTTGTTTCCAAAATGAGAAAAGATAAGATTAAATCAATTGAATAAAATAGATTTATTTCTAATTGAGAAAATATAAGATTAAATCAATTGAATAAAATAGATTTATTTCCAAAAAATAGTTGATGACATCATATGAAGTTTTAAAGATTTAATTGATTTAATTGCATATTTTAATTCAAAAAAAATAGTTGATGACATCATATGCATTTTTAAAGATTTAATTGATTTTAAATGCATATTTTGTTTTTATTAATTAATTAAATTTATTTTTGAATTTTATTGACAATTTAGTAATTTTATTTAATTAATATATTAGAATATCAATTAAATAATTAACATAAGGTTTATTTGCCAATATATTATGATTGTAGGAATTAATTAATTAATTAATCAAGTATGATGATTGATTAGGACCTAGGGTTTAGTTTAGATCAGTTCAAATTGATGAATTACCTATTTGATTAGGACTTAGAATAATCAAAATTAGGGTTTCTTGATTAATTGTTGAGATTGGGGGTCTAGGGTTTAGATGACCATTTTTAGGTCATTACAAATTATACACTCTACATTAAAATATATATCCGATGGCCAGTACTACCTGCACCACTTACAATCACCTCGAAAAGAGAAGAGCTCTACAAGATGGAAGAAGAAGACAAGAAAGCTAGGAGAATCGGCATAGAAGAGAGTGTTGGGGTATTAACAGAAGAAATTTGATCCTCTTGATATTTGAGGCAACATGCCTCATCAATGAAAAATGTGGCTCGCTGTCTTCAAGGCACTAGGTAGTTAATGCTGGAGTGGCACCTCGGGAAGATCACCTGTCAGCACCATCCCTCCGTCTAACATGCCTTATCGGGATCATTAACTACTTGACCCCCTCATTAACTTCTTGATAATGACCAGTCAGCTTCGGGGAACCTGGACACGGGTCATTGAAAGAATACAAAACTTTGGATCTAGAATTCTGGAGTCTGGGAGCTTACGCCCAAAGAATAAAGAATTTCAAAACTTGCACCCTGTTGGTGAAAATCTTTGGAGTCCAGAGAACTTTACAGTCCATTGTTTTTCTTGAAGGCCCCCAAAATATGGCCAATCCCATCCTCGTCTATATCCTTAATATTATTCCACCGATCACTAACGACCCCAAACTGTTCCTCAATATCTTTGGCCCTATCTCAGAATTCTGCAACTACCTTTACTAAATCATGGGCCCAGAGCATCATCTTTGATAACCTGGACAACTTTCCTCCATCAAAATCTCTGGCAGACTGGTAGCGGGATTCCATTAGCTCATCAAACTTGCCCATAAAAAAATCCACTGGAGTGCATGTCCCGGTAGTGAAGGGATCAACTAGTGAAACCCTTCATACAAATATTGTATATAAATTTAAATAATTCTAGACTCCCAGAATCTTATTCTTCAGGGCCTCTACCAGTTGCTTTCTCACCTCAATTTTGAGGCCAAGTCTAGAGTTCTGGACCCAGAGGAATCTGAAGAGCTCTTCTCCCAAAATCCCTATGTCGGTAATGGCTTCCTCCCTAAAGTTTGTTATTTCTTCTAACTCTGTCCTCCACACTTCATACTTCTCTATGTACTTCTCCCACAGGACAATGACACTATTTACCTGGTCCACAAGATTGCTAAAATGATAAAGGTCCAGGAGTTTTTCTACCAAAAATCGCCTTACATCCATGATTTGCTCCATGATCCAGCCATCTACAGTTTGCGCCTTCCTTTTCATGGCCCTAAGAACATCCTTGTCACCCTGCTGAAGTGGTGGTCCAGAGGTGGAGGCTTTCAGATGGATCTCGGCTAGTGGCTGTGTTAGTTCTGCGAGTAGCCCAAGGAGATTTTCATTCTTCTCTCTTTCCTCCTTTATCTTTTGTGCCTATTTATCATATCGGGCCTCGACTGCCCTGGTAGCCTCTCTCAATAGGTCCAATTCACCCTACTTATCTCTCCTCCCTAGAGGAACCTCTATGACCACGTAGTCTTCAGCCCTTACTATTGCCATGTCTGTATCTAGGTGAGGTGTTGTAACTATTGCAACTGTATTTCATCCCAGACCGGTCTGGAGGGTATGGATGGTCTGGGTCTTCTTAGGCTTTTTAGCCTCTTGATTCTGGGCCATCATCTTGGCCAAGGAGAGGGGAACATTTGCTACCACTGGGGCCTTTCTCTTTTTGGATTCTACCAGCCATTGTGGTGGCTGGGGTGGTCTTGCTACTAAGGCCTGAGCATCAGGGCCTTCTTTAGGGTCTGGTGGTGTATCCCCGGTATCCACAGTTGCATCAGACTCTTTCTCCTTTGCATGTTCCTTGGGGTTTTTGGTGTCTTCTTCCTTGGTGGCGTTCTCTTCTGTAGTGTCAAGGACCCCACCTCCATTGGCAGCAATATCATCCATATCACTGGGATTTTCCCCATCTTTTTCAGCATCTATGGTCTCTATATCCACATTTCTGGGGTTATCCCCCTCATCTTGTTGCTATTGTTCTTCTTTGGCATCATCTATCAGGACATCCTTCTCCACAGGAACATCTTTTGGAGGAGATAGAGGTGTCTGACCAATATTTGACTGTTGGTTCATTGAGACTACCTTGCCAAATGTTGTACTTTGGGGCACTTGATCACCTAGAGTAACTAAAGGTGTTTGGAGCATGACGGTTGGGGGTACAATTGATCTTGAAGGTCTGGTTTCCCTAGTTGTCAATTTATCATCATTTGTTTTCCTTATATCTGTCTCGGTCCCTTGGACTGGTGTTTCTTCCACGTCTTGTGGATCCTTTTTTGTTTCTTCCTACTTTGGCTCTTTTTCATGTTCTCAGATCTCCTTCTCTAGAACCAACTATTTTTCTGGTATCTCCCCTTCATCAGGAATTATTTCTACTTCTTGTACAGCTATCTCTTTGACCACCTTTCCTATCTCCCACTGTAAATTCATAAGCTCATCAGTCCCAAAGATGTCATCAAAATCATCGTGCGAAGGGGAGGTCTCTGAGGGATTCTCTAGTTTGGGGGAGTCTAGAACAACCTCCACTAGGGGAACATCGGGCATGTCGTGGCCCATGTCTATGCTTGAGGGATGGTATACCATTTACTTCTTTCTTCTTAACTACAACGGGGCTCCAACATCTAGAATATATGTAGTTTGTGCCTCAGCCTCCGTCTGTCGGCTCATGAGTGTTGCTAATGAAGGGGATCCTGCCAGGTAGGCAGATCCCACTGGATTGATTGGAAGATCATGGGAAAGATGTGTGCTTAGTTTTTGGCTCATCTATTGGGATGCCTCTAGCTAATCATGAATTTTCTCCAAAATGGGGAGCCGACCCTGGGGAGTAACTTCATCCAAGTTATCTTCCTTTTCCTTCCCATTGTCTTTACTCGGTCCTATGGCTCTGGAGGTCGAAGTAGACCCCCACAAGATTGGACCCTTATGGGTGCTCCTCCTACATACTTGCTCAAAGTATTTGTGGCTATTCTCTATGATGTTATGACTCACATCCTCAATTGTCAAATTCTTCAGGGTGTCTCGATCCACTGGAGGGAGATCCAACTTGTCGATCCCCTGGTCTTTGTACGTTGGGTCCTCCAGAGGCCCACTATCTAAAAAATCTTTTGGAAAGTATCAAAGGCCGAGGCTCTTCATTGTGCCTTTGGAAATCTGCAAATACTGTCGGGCCTGAAGATCAAAACCATCGTGACAATGTGCCCATAAATCTTCAATGTGAATTTTATGCGGTGTGGATGCCCGAGGCAACACCACACTTATCTTATCAACTGGGTCAAAATTATTTCTTGTAAGGTGGAACTCCACTAGTCCCAGGCTCTTCAATTCATTATCAGCTTCCTTAGCCACTGCGAGACTGCAAGAATAGTTCCCACAAGTGATTGGGAATGGAATGGATGTAACCTTATTCAAAACAAAGAATGTGTGGAGTTCCAGGATTTGCCTACAAAACTCCAAAAGAATGATCCTATCCCCGCAATGACTGGGGAGTAGGTAGGGCTTCCCAGAGAATGCAGTTACTCAAATATAAGAATGTTGCTGGAACTGAATGAAATAGTTGTTGTATGTACTCACCAAGGTCATTGCCTCTTGCAACAACTGGTATCTGAAATCTTGAGTAAGTGTCAAAATGTTATGGTAAATGAACATGTCATTTATCCTAAAAAAATGGGAGAAAGAGGCTTCCCATTAGATCTAGGGATAATATTCCCATGGAACAAGCTAGTTAGGCCCATTCTTGAGAATTCCCACTATTTGCAAACCTTGAAGAGTGGGTCTCTGTTGGGCCAGTGCCTATAATACATATGAGGTCATGTGGAACCTCAAATTCAAGAGGACATTCTTTAGCTGGAAGTCCACATGATTTGCGATGATGGTCACCCAGTCGAAGGTCTGACTATAGGTAGTGATGTAGTAAAGGAAATAATACATCCATGCTAAAAATTCCCTAGCATGGGGCTCTCTGAAGAGCCTGCACAAAAATATGATGCTCGCCTGTATGCATTCCTTGAAGTCTCTGTGGGGAATCTTTAGCTTCATCTTCTTATAGTCCCTTCTTGGGGACTTTAGCCAGTGAGAATTGAGATGTTGTCAGGTGAGAGTGGGAGTTTCTTCAAACTCCTTCAGTGACACAAACCAGGAGATAAAAATGGCTCCCCTGAACTAGGGGATACCCTGTCTCGAAGCAAAAGTGGCAGCATCCAAAGTAACAATAGTCGTCGGGTAGTTTAGTGGTAGAGAATCAAAAAGAAAAACAACCCGGGTGGGAGCATTGTAGTGCTTCACCAATTGGAGGATCAGTTCCAGTGCTTGCACCGAGCAAGGGAAACATGCAACTTTGATGATGCCAGAGGCTGCCACATTCTTCACCATATCATCTCCAACAGCTCTCTATTGGTACATAGTCTGGAAAAGGCCCTGTAGTTAAGCCCATAGTCCAGGCTCTGTGTCAGTGATAACTTGCAGCTTGTATTCCACTTTGGATCCCACAAGTACATCCTCCCTCGGGTATTTGGATGTTAATGGAAGCTTGGACAACATCTTTTCTACCTTTGTCTTTGTGGCTGCCCAAGTGCAGGTAGTTGGAAGCTCTCAACATCCAGGAGGAGTTGTTACTTTAGACATTTTGTTGGATAACCTACAACCTGCAAGATCGGGAAACTATCAATACATATGACAAAATTATAAAACAATTTTATGGACTCCGAGGAGTTCACCGCCATCTCGCACCTATTCAAAAAAATTTAGTGTGCATCAAAATCCTAGAATATAATAGTTAACAATGACTGGATTCTGATCGACACCCAGAGGTTTGGGGTATTGGTTTGTGCAAAAAAATGGGATGAAGGCATGGAGAATTATTAGTGCATGGAGTCCAGAGAAACTAGCCATTATCAAAGTGACCCAGAAGTGAGCCATACTTGGCTAACATTGGTTGTCATGTGGTCACGCGATAAATGGTGTAATGGCCCTTAATGGTGATAGGTGTGTTGACACGAGTGGAATAAATTCCAGATGGGATGTTTTTAAAAGCTCACTCATGGGGAAATTAATCCCACCATCAATGATGAAGTGACAGAGGAGAGAGAAAACCACCATGGCTCAAACAAGCAAGGTGTTGAGTTCAAACCAGGCAGACATCATGTGGGCGAGCTCAAAACTTGGGTTATTATGCATAGAGCATGGTGAGCTTGCCATAGGAGGGGTCACTACAATAATGTACAAAAAAAATATACAAGGGAAGCTAGAAAATGATGCAATTTACAAGAACTACCCCTATCCCAAGGACTATCTATAATTTACAGCGAGACTAAGACCTTTATACAGGAACCTCAAGAATTTATAGCATCTACACTAATGTACACCATTTACATGGTAGAACACAACTTGAGGAAGGTGGAAAACCTTCCTGTAGAGCCATACCATCAATGGGAGGTGACAAAAAATTTGAAAGAAAAGCGAAGCAAAAACAAGGACAAAACTAAAGGAGGAAACCAAACACAAGAAAAACAAAGCAAAACTAGGAAGAGGAGAGTTGAAGGACCTACCTTAACACTAGGAAGGAGGAGCACAGGAGGCGCTCTGCAAACCAAAAATCTATCACAGACCACAGACACCCACAATCTTACAAGGAAGCTGAGGAACATGCACAAACTCAAATATGAGCTCAACTATAAGGCACTATTAAACTTCCAAAGCTACTCACATTTAATTCGCAATTTCACTCTTAATCGCTCTGGGTAATCTTGTTCACGGTAAATGTGAAAGTGACAAGTAAATTTTTATTTATACCACTAGGGTAAAAACATATTACTTCCCTCATCAAATCCTGAGAAAGGAAAACCTTTGGACTCTGGGCCCAGGGATTCCATGCAACCGCACCCTCTAGCAAAAGAGGAAATGGTGACAGAGAAACCCAAAGTCCAGAGTCTGGCTGACACAAAAGACAAAAACACTATGAGACCAGATCCCGAAGGAAGGAAAACTAAAAAGCAAATAAAATGACCCTCATGGAAGTAAAGGCCAGAGGAAAACAAAAGGAAAAGAAACAAGGAAAAAGTGAAAAAGGGGGACCCAACATTTTGCCCACAAAATGTAGGGATGGGTATGCAGGGCATAACACAACCGAGTTACAGATATGATGATAAACATTATCAATTATAATGTATTTTCATTGATGTCAACTTATTTGATTATCATCATGGTAACAAACATCTATTATGGATGGAAAATCTTGAAAAAATAAAGTTTATGTGGTCAGAAAATGAAGAGTTCTATATACTCTAAGTGACAGTGAACACTGAGAAATATACAGTGTATATCGAGCACAGTGATAACTAAGCTAGGGATCACCGACACAACATAGTATTAACCAAACAATTAAAACAAACTGAGGCTGAGTAGAATGTTGAGATGGAAATTGATGATTTCAAGGTAAATGATAAGTTTTGTTATGTTGATCAAATGGTTATGAAAATTCAAGGAAGATCGGATGATGAATATTGAAACATTATTTTAACACAACTACCGAGGATGGTTTAAGTAGAAAAATCAATGATGGAGTTTAAGAGGAAAAATATAAAGGATGGAAATTAAATGAGTTATGATGTCTATATACAAGACAAAAGATTCTTTGTGAATCACATGATGCTCTAATGCACACATATGAAGTTTATGCATGACTGATCAAACTGGTTAAAGATAGAACCGGGCATTTTCTGCAGACATCACCGAGCAATAGAGGAAAGAGCACTACCGAGCAGAATAGAGTATGAAGAATCAGATGAACTAAAGTGAACAAATTGATTAGAGGTATTATGTACTTAGCATAGATCTAAAAATTTGCAAAATAGAGTTTGAATAAGATCATTATTGTATCAGTTTAACCATTGTTAGAGATAAATCTCTTACCTGAGTAGGATGTGAAAGTCTTTATTATGACATTCTAATGAATGTTGAGTGTTTTCTTGTTGACCCCATAGTGAATGCATGATCAAAAGAGAACTATTAGTTTTAAATCCTCTAACCACGCCACATTTAATAGTGTGCATTGTAACCTTTAACAGGGTTGGCTCTTTACCGAGCTCACTTTAGAGGAGTGAAATATTTTGGGTTACCGGTCCTCGGTGGTTTTTCCCTTAGCAGGGTTTCCACGTTAAAAACCTATGTCAATGTGTATGATTTTTTTGGATTGTTATTTTTCTTTACACATTATTTTATCTACATTGATCGGTAATCACAATATTAATTTATTGATACTCGGTAAACACTATATGACCAAAGTTTGAGATTACAATATACATTTCACCAAGCTGTTATGTTCAAAATTGTTTTTATATACATCTGGAGGAATTTGGGACTGTAGGATAATTGGGAGCTAACTGATTCACTCCCCCTCTAAGTTATTTTAACAATTGGTATCAGAGTGTATAATTCTTAGAAGGAAAGTTTTGAAGGACTTAAGCTAAAGATCACAAGATGTATAAGAGAGATGCACCAAAGTTTAACAAGGAGAACTTCTTGACATGGAAAAGAAAAATAAGACTACACCTATCAGGGATTGGAGATGACATTGCAATATACCTGGATAATGAATTCATCCTGCCTACTGGACCCTTGACTGTTAATTAGATGAAAGAGAAACATGAACATAATGTTATAATGGTGGAGATTTCTTCTTCACTTACCAATGCTGAATTTGAGGATATTAAAATATGTACATCAACCAAGCAGATGTGGGATAAGATTATACTAGTTTATGGAGGAGATGCAAATGTATAGAGAGCTAAAGTTGAAAGTCTCCATGGAAAATTTGATGACATGAGAATGAAAGAAGGAGAGAACATAACACAGTATAGTACCTGACTCAAGGAAGTTGTGAATGCTATTCAAGGAGTGGGTGGAACTATTGATGAAGACATTATTGTGAGTAAGATTATTAGAACTTTATTGCCTATTTATTCTATAAGATTCTCTGTAATACATAAAATGAGAGCAGCACCTGGAATTAATATTATTGTTGATAGTCCTATTGGAATATTAATTTCTTTTGAGCTGAATAATTTTGACATTAGTGTTGTACCTACTATGGAATCTGCATTTATGTCTACTCTAAAAAATTAGTAAATCTAGTAGAAAACACATAATCAGAAATAAAAGTGATAGTGACAGTGATGATAAGGAACTTGATTAAATTGAAGCATTAATGGCTAGAATATTGCATAAAGGTAACATAATATATAAAGGTAAACTACCTTTGATATGTTTTAACTGTAAAGAAATTAGCCATTTTACTGCAAGATGCCCTAACAAAAAGAATGATGAAAGAAATGATAGATTGATCTAATGACAGAAAAGATGACAGAGAATACATAAGCAACTAACATTATGACAAAAGGAATGACCAAGACTACAAAGATAAAGGCAAGAAGGCTTGTTACATTGCTGAAGATAAAGATAATGATAGTGGTTCCGATAGTGATGAAGATATTAAGACAATGTTTGTAGCTTTGAAAGAAGATTCAGAAGAAGATGAAAGGTATGTTGAAACAACACTTATTTCTAAAGTTAGTAAGCATGAAATTTGGGTTATTGATAGTGGCTAAACACATAACATGAATGGAGATAAAGGAAAATTTAAATTTATTGAACATTATGATGGTGGATCTGTTAGAATAGGAAATGATATACCTTGTCAAGTGAAAGGAAAAGGTACTATTATTCTGAACAATCAAATCAAATGTGAGAATGCGTATTGGGTGAAAGGACTTAATTATAATCTCTTGAGTGTTTCAAATTTGGATAAAATAGGTCACCAAGTTGAATTTGAAAATAGAAAAGATAGAATATATGATGGAAAAGGAAAGTTGATCGGCACTAGTGAACAATAAAAAGGTAACCTATCCAATCTTAACACTGTTGAAACTACTTGTTTGATGACTAAGAATGAAGATTTATGGTTGTGGCATAAAAGGCTTTGTAATGTAAAATTTGACAACATGGTTAAGATTAGTAAGAAAAGGAAATTTAGAGGCTTACCGAGCTTATCTAAACTAGACCATGTAATGTGCAAGAATTGTCAAATGGGAAAGATGTCAAAATCTAGTTTGAAGAGCAAGAATTTTTCATCTAATGATATTTTGGAGATAGTTCATACAGACCTATGTGGACCAATGAGAACACAGAGCTATTATGGGGGACAAATACTTTATTTTGTTTGTTGATGACTACTCTAGAATGATGACTGTCATGTTCCTAAAAGGAAAATCTAAAGCATTTAATATGTTTAAATGGTACAAAGCTAAAGTGAAAAAAGAAACTGGTGGAGCTGGTGGAGAAATGAAGTGTTTGAGATCTGATAAAGGAGTTGAATTTATTTCTAATTAGTTCACTAACTTATGTAATGAGTATGGAATTAAGAAATAGGTTTCTGCACAGAGGACACCACAACAGAACGGAATTTCTAAAAGGAGAAATAAATCAAATGTGGATTGTGCTAGAACACTGATGATTGAAAATAATGTTGCACAAACATACTAGAGAGAAGTTGTTAGTACTATTGTATACACACTAAACTGAGTACAACTGAAGAAGGATACAAACAAAATAATGTATGAGCTCTGGTATGGTTATACACCTAATGTGAGCTATTTTAGAATATTTGGACGTCGTTGTTATATTCTGAAAGATGATAGAAATAGAAAATTTGATTTAAAAAGTGATGAAGGAATATTTCTTGGATATTCTACTAAGAGTAAAGCTTATAAATGTTTGAACAAGACTTCTAACAAAATCATTGAAGTGCAAATGTGAGAGTTGATGAATTTGCTGAGAAGAATGATGAGGAAAGCATGAAAGAACCAGGAGATTATAGTAGATTTTTCTACATGGAAGAACATGATAATTTACCAATGTAGATGTCTAACATTACAATACAATAGGGTAATGTTACCGGGCAACAAGAAGCACAGACTGGGAATCAGGAAAACATTGAAACTGAAGATCATGAACAAGAACACAATGAACCTACTAGATATCACGATGAAGAAAAAATAATTGAACTTGTACTAAAAAAATATTTGAGAAGACATCATCCACATAATCATATTATTGGAGATAAAAGATCTGGCATGATGACTCAAAATAATTTGAAAGATTACACATGTTTAATTTATAAATTTGAGCCTAAGAATGTTAGAGATGCACTAGAAAATGAAAAATGGATCACTGCAATGAATGAGGAAATTGAGAAGATACAGAAAAACAAGACATGGACATAAGTACCGAGACTAAGTGATAAGAATGTCATCGACACCAAATGGATATTCATTGAATGAGAATGGAGATGTAATAAAAAATAAAGCAAGATTAGTTTGCAAAGGGTATGCACAAGAAGAAGGAATTGACTATGGAGAAACTTTTTCACCTGTTGGTAGACTTGAAGGAGTTAGAATATTACATGCATATGTTGCATATAAAGGATTCAAATTATATCAGATGGATGTTAAATCTACATTTTTGAATGGAATACTAAAAGAAGAGGTATACATTAAACAACCTAAAGGATTTGTTGATCCTGATCAGATACACATGGTATGTAAGTTACACAAAGCTTTATATGGATTGAAAAAAGCACCAAGAGCATGGTATGAAAGACTAATCTCCTATCTTATAAGTATTGGATTTATTAGAACAAGTGATAACAACAATTTGTATTTGAAAGGAGGAAATGATGATAAGACTCTTATTGCTGAAACTTGTGTTGATGATATTATATTTGGAGGTAATGATAACCTATTCACTTCATTTGCTGATGAAATGAGAAAAGAATTTAAAATCTCAATGTTTGGAGAGGTCAAATTTTTTCTTGGCTTGCAAATTTTACAATAGACTACAGGTATCTACATTATTCAATAAAAAAACATCAAGGAAGTACTAGAGACATTTATAATGGAAGAATCAAAACCAGTCAAAACACCTATGGTGACAGAATGCAAATTGACAAAATAAGACAAGACACTTGAGATAAATCAGACTTTGTATAGATCTATGATTGGAAAGTTGATGTATGTTGTTCACACAAGACCAAACATAGCACACGCAGTTGGAATTGTTCCAAGATTTTCTACTAATCCTAGAGAATCACATATGATTGTTGTAAAAATAATTTTTAGATATCTGAAGAACACAGAAGATTATGGACTATGGTACAAAAGGGAAGGCAAGCTTGAATTGAAAGTTTACGTTGATGTTGATTAGGCTTGGAACATTGATGACAGAAAGATCACTACTGGTGGACCATTCTTTATATGAGAAAGATTAGTTACTTGGATACGCAAGAAGCAAGGATGCATATCTTTGTCAACTCCAGAAGAAAAATATGTTGTTGTTTCTGCAAACTGTTCAAACATAGCATGGATAAAATAAATTTTGAAAGGCATGAATGAAGAGATCACTGACCTAGTGATAATTTACTATGATAATACAAGTGCAATAAATATTTCAAAGAACCTTGTGATGCATGCAAAAACAAAGCATATATTTATCAAATACCACTACTTGAGGGAACAAGTATAAGATAAACAAGTTATACTAGAATAAATACAATCAAAAGAATAAATTGTAGACATATTCACTAAACCCTTACCGAAGGATACATTTGAGTACTTGAGAGGTAGACTAGGGGTTTGTCCCTTGTCTATTGGTCACTAAGCTGACTAGGAGGTTGCATCAACCTACATGAAATTAGAATATAAATTATGTTGATGTTGTATGCACCCTAAAATGGTTGCCTAGACTTTGGGCCCCATTTTATCATTTTATCAATTTTCTGAATCAATGCTTTGAAATATTTTCAATTCAAATCAATTTCCTTGATCAAATTGTAATTAATTCAATTATTTCAATATTTCCTAAGGTTTGATCATTTTTATTTAATTAAAATATTTAACCTCCCTTCTAATTAAATAAAATTTATCTTATTTAATTAAGTTAAATTTCTCCCTTTTTAATTTAATTAAATTCATCTTATTTAATCAAATTAAATTCCTCCCATTTAATTAAAGAAAATTCTTCTAATTTATTTAATTAAAAGAAAACCCCTATTTTAATTAAATAAATAAAAATCTCCACTTAAAGCACTTTATTTAATGAAAAAGTAAATAAAATCCCTTTTTCATCACATCTTCCTAAGTGGTAGGTTTTTGCCTCTTAATCTCAACCATTGATCAATTATTTTTGCCTCTTAATCCCAACCATTCACTTTTCTATATAAGGAAATCTCTCCTTCTCATTTGATAATCATCAATCAATCATCAATCATCTATCAATAGATAATCTTTTTTATAGTATTGTTATGATGCAGGTTTGGAGAGCAATTTTGGAGGAGGATTTGAGCACTTGAGCTTGGATATTGCAACTTATCTCTTCTTGTCTTCTTATTCTTGCATCCATGGCTATTCATGTAGATTAGATTCATGTTTATTTTCATAGATTAGATTTGCATATTTCCTTTCATAGATTAATCATGCATTGTTATCATTTAGATTCATTTATTTTCATGCATTGCAATCATATAGAGTAGATCTCATTTTTTCATGCATTGAATCTCTCATTTCATGGTGTACTTGCATAGGCACTAACTAGGTCAATCTGAGGGCCTCCATTACACACCTTTGCACTCCATGACTAGAGAGCTATGGATTGATATTTGAGGCCTCATTTTTGATCAACTTTGGATGGAATGATTCATAGAAGTGTGACACATTTTTATCACACATTTTTGTGACACATTAAAAGAGAGGTTTTCTTTATAATTAAATAAATTAAATGAATTTAATTTAATTAAATGGGAGGAATTTAATTTAATTTAATTAAAATTAATTTAATTTAATTGAAAGGGAGAAATTTAATTTAATTAAAAAAGATAAATTTTATTTAATTAAAAGGGAGATTAAATATTTTAATTAAATAAAAATGATCAAACCTTAGAAAATATTGAAATAATTGAATAAATTACAATTTGATCAAGAAAATTGATTTAGAAATTTGATAAATTGATAAAATTATAAATGGGGTCCAAAGTCTAGGCGACCATTTTAGGGTGCATACATTTGCCCCTCTTTGACTAATGTGTGGTCAATTCGGGAACACATGTAGTCAAAGAATGCAGTTGAAGTGTAAGGTCAACTTGGGATCACAAAACAACCCAGACGTGTGATCGATTTGGGAACACATCAAGACAAAAATAAGCACAATTGAAAAAGACAAAGTCAACACTGACATAAGTAATTGACATGTCAGAGATAAGAATATCAAGCAAGACTGATATAATTGATAAAGCTGAATCAAAGATTAAATTTTGATAGGTACTGCCCCCTCATGATCGAAATCGAAATGAGATAGAGGAGAAATAACAAATTGATGAATTTTGATCAAATTGAACTAAAGATAAGGTTCTTGATGTAAGATGAAAGATATAAAGATCATAGAACAAAAGTAGATCATCAAGCATAAAATATTATGCCCCAAGGTTGAAGAAGAAGAAGAAGAAGAAGAAGAAGAAGAAGAAGTAGTAGTAGTGGGGTGAAAGCGAATGGAAGATAGAAGTTTGGAAGAGGTAGAAAGAAATAGAGAGAAGAAAGAGAATTTGCCCCAAAATCAATCAACTATTTAACATAGAAATTTTTTTGATTGAGATCATGAAAGAAGATAAGGAAATGAACATCAGAACGTGATCACAGTTGATTACAAGTCCACAAGAAATATGAAGGAAACCCTCTCAAAATCATAATGCAGCCTAAAAATGCAAACTAACATGAGGTCTAACAATGCAAGCTACTTGAAAATGCAAAGGTGTACTTGCAATAGAGCAACTGCAACATAGGTCTTTTGTGTTCATCATTCATTAGAGAATGTTAAGGAACTTATTTTCATCATTGGGACATTATTAACGGACATCGGAAAATCACACAATCATCACTAGTCACAAGTTCAACTATGAAGATATGAATGTGATTTATATCAGATTGGAATGTGGAAAGATTCTAACATAAGCATCAAAGCCATTCAACTTTATCAATTATATCAATCTTTCTTGAGATTCTTATCTCTGACATGTCAATTACTTATGTCGGTGTTGACTTTGTCTTTTTCAATTGTGTTTATTTTTGTCCTGATGTGTTCCCAAATCGATCACATGTCTGGGTTGTTTTGTGATCCCAAGTCAACATTACACTTCAACTGAATTCTTTGACTACATGTGTTCCCGAATTGACCACACATTAGTCAAAGAGGGGCAAATGTATGCACCCTAAAATGGTTGCCTAGACTTTGGGCCCCATTTATCATTTTATCAATTTATCAAATTTCTG
>MU226274.1:1973990-1986634 GCA_018584345.1 Thuja plicata | reverse complement strand
TTCTCTCTTCTTGTCTTCTTATTCTTGCATCCATGGCTATTCATGTAGATTAGATTCATGTTTATTTTCATAGATTAGATTTGCATATTTCCTTTCATAGATTAATCATGCATTGTTATCATTTAGACTATTTTTTTTTCATGCATTACAATCATATAGAGTAGATCTCATTTTTTCATTCATTGAATCTCTCATTTCATGGTGTACTTGCATAGGCACTAACTAGGTCAATATGAGGGCCTCCATTACACACCTTTGCACTCCATGACTAGAGAGTTATGGATCGATATTTGAGGCCTCATTCTTGAGAAATCTTGGATGGAATGATTCATAAAAGTGTGACACATTTTCATCACACATATACAAAGCTGAATTGGACTGACACAGACATATCAGTACACTACAAGGTACATATTTTATTGCAACAAACACCAGAGATATTTTTTTGGCTAATGTAGAGATGTATATTTTCTTTTTGGCATTGTTATCAAAGGGAGAAAAGATTCAATGAAATATCTATCCATTAAATGGAGAAAAGCAAAAGGGATAGAAATGACATATCTATCTACATAGTGATTCAAGAACAGAAGAGTCAAATCTACAGGGAGAGTTTGCATGGTGAGTTTTTAATGCTGAAACAATTTATATATTCAAGCTAGGGAGAGCTACAAAAATGTTGCAGTTGTAGAATAGAATTTTGGTATTTCTATGGTATTTTTATACTGCATATTTCATATTGTGTTTCCATCAATGCCAAAGGGAGAGATTGATGAACTACAACTAATTGTATGTTTGAAGTCATTTGTTGATAGTCAACCGAGTTATAGATATGATGATAAACATTACCAATTAATGTATTTTCATTGATGTCAACTTATTTGAGTATCATTATGGTAACAAACATCTATTATGGATGGAAGATCAGGAACAAACAAAGTTTACGTGCTTGGAAAATGAAGAGTTTTGTATACATCGAGTGATAGTGAACACTGAGTAAAATACAGTGATAACTGAGCTAGGGATCGCCGACACAACACGGTATTGACTTAGCAATTTAATCAAACTGGGGCCAACTAGAATGTTGAGCTAGCAATTGATGATTCTAAGGTAAATTATAAGGTTTTTAATTTTGATCAAATGGTTATAAAAATTCAAGGAAGATCAGACGACAAAGATTCAAACGTGTTTTTAACACAACTATCGAGGATGGTGTAAGCGAAAAAATCAACGATGGAGATTAAGTGGAAAAATCTAAAGGATGGAAATTAAATAAGTTATGATGTCTATATATGAGACAATATATTCATTATGAATCACATTATGCTATGATGTGCACATGCAAATTTTATGCATGACTTATCAAACTGGTTAAAGACAGAACTGAGAATTTTCTTCAGACATCACCGAGCGACAGAGGAAAGAGCATTACCGAGCAGAATATAGTATGAAGAATCGGATGAAATGAAGTGAAAAACTTGATCAAAGGTATTATGTATCTAGCATAGATCTAAAAATATAAAAAATAGAGTTGTATTTGAATCAGATCATTACTGTATCAGTTTAACCATTGTTATAGATAAATCTCTTGACCAAGTAGGACGTGAAAATCTTTATTATGACATTCTAATGAATGTTGAGTGTTTTCTTGTTGACCCCATAGTGAATGCATGGTCAAAAGATAACTATTAGTTTTAAATCCTCTAACCAGGTCACATTTAACAGTGTGCATTGTAACCTTTAACAGGGTTGGCTATTCACCGAGCTCACTTCAAAAGAGTAAAATATTTTGGGTTACCAGTATGAGGTGATTTTTCCCTTAGCAGGGTTTCCATGTTAAAAATTTATGCGTCAATGTGTATGATTATTGTGGATTGTTATTTTCTTTACACATTACTTTATGTACATTGATCGGTAATCACGGTATTAATTTATTGATACTCAGTAAATGTTATATGACTAAAGTTTGAGATTATAATATACATTTCACTAAGTTAAATTACATGTTTAAAATTGTTTTTATATACATCTGGAGGAATTTGGGATTGTAGGATAATTGGGAGCTAACGGATTCACCCCCCTTAGTTATTCTAACACCAATAGGGAGAGGATCACTGGGAATTAGCCATTTCATAGTATTCTCCCTCTTTGTTGAGCTTGTATATGAGATTATTTGCTTTTTTTAAATGTTATTTACAAGTGTGGTGCAAAGATTGTAAATGCATTTAGAGATCACCCTGCCGAGTTTTGTAGAGCCCAAAGTACAAAAGGGTTTGTTTGATCCTTGTCAGTTGGTCCAAGTCCCAGATATTAATAATAATTGGAGTGTTAGGATTGGATAATACTGAGAGGGGGTGAATCAGTATTATAAAACTTAATTAAATTCTTCAACCATTTAAACATTAACCATAAACTTGCAGTAAAGAAAAAAAATAAGAAAATGACACAGTACTCATAACACCATATTTTGTTTTTGAGGAAACCCTGGCTAAGGGAAAACCCCAGTGGGGATGGTACCCACAAGCATGTACTAAAGTATAATGTCCCTGTTAGGAGACCTAGCCTTGTTAGGAGCTGAATATTGCATAGCACATTTCCTTGTTAAAGGAATTACAACCCTATTAAAGGTTCACAAAACCCTGTTAGGGGCCAACTGAGCTTATAGCTCTTACAAATTAATTCAGTTTACAAAGTGTTCCCAGTCATGAAAAAAAAAGCAACACTAGTGTTTGGATAGTTCCTTTATAGCTCTTAAATGATCTCTGTCATTCTCTTCTCTGCTATTTTCTCAACAAATCATCCAACTAACCATCAACAACATATATCTTTATCAAAAAAAAAATATCACATATATATCTCATAGCTTTACAAAGTTGGCTCCCAATATGATTATTACAACTATTACAAAGTCAACCTTCAATACAAAATACATTTAATATGATAAATATCAAATTCATAGTCGACACTCTTGCATATTCAATTTTTAGTTTATCAACAACCAAAATACAACTTTGATTTCTTGGAGTCCATGTCATACTCCCTCAATCTTCATTACTGTCCAACTGCTCTGTATTAGTGTTCTGCTACAGTATGTCTGTCTTCAATTCTTTCTAACTCATCATAGACATTACCAAAATCAAATTGATCTTAGGTGGAGGTCATACATACCCCATACTTTATTCTTCTAAGCTCACTTTCCCTAGTTCATTGATCTGTATCTTCGATATCCAAAATAATTCTGTATCTCTACTTCTATACTTAGTCAATTTCTGAATAAAAAAAACTTATCTTTTTAAGAATTGATCTTAAACCCAGATGTGTTTCCATAAATGACAACCAAAAAGTGAATCACATTTACACAAAATGATCACTTTCCAACAATCTCTCCCTTTGGCATTGATGGCAACACTTAGAAAAAAAAAGAATAAGTGTTCCAACAAAAACTGTCTTCTCTATGTTCTCTCCTTCCTCTTCTAGTCTCTTCTCCCATTTTCTCTTCTCCTCTATTTTTTTCTCTCTCATATATATATATATATATATATATATATATATATATATATATATATATATATATATATATTTNTATATATATATATATATATATATATATATATATATATATATATATATATATATAATTATTTTTCTTCTCTCTTCTCCCCCTTTGACAACAATAGGTTTTATTGCTTTCTCACTAGTTTCAAAATGTCTTGAAAGGAATCTTCCAAGATCTTCACTTTTGTGCTCCATAACTTGAACAATATTTGACTTATATGAATGATGTCATTCAATGCAAATGATGTGGTCTCAGCTTCTTTCAATTTTGTGGGAATAGATTTAGTCAATGAATCTGATACTTTCTCCAAGTCTGATAAATGAACCTCAAGTATGGATAGCTTAGGAGTGATTAAACTCTTCAGCAAATTAAATATTTTCAGCACTCTCCCTTTCTCATTATCCAAAACATTGAGTTTTTTCAAAATCTGCATGAATTCCTTGTCTAACTCTATTATAGATTGTGAAGATGCTTCATAATTGTCCATCATATTGTTCAAAGTTTCCCTCTCCTTCAAAATAATGTCTTCCACATTCCAAACATGCCTGATAGGATTCATGCAATAACTAAAAAAATTTCTCCCATGTCCAATGCAACTCTTTGCATTTGTCAAACAAGTTTGTACAATTCCTAAGTCCTATTTGATTGATTTGCAAACTTCTGAAAGCTCCTTCTCTGAATATTTGTTCTCTACCTTCTCCTCTACAATTTGTATCAAATTCTCATAGTGCCCGTCAAATTCATCAAGTGGTATTCTCAGATTTTCAATGTCATCTTTGTGTCAGAAAAAAAATAGGTACTGGAAGCAATTTGTTCATAGTATCAATTTCTCTTGTGATTAATTTAGCCTTTTTGTCTCCTTTCTGTTTTGATCTTTCCTTGGCTTTGTTTAATGCAGTAAATAACAATTTGACCAAGTCACCTTCATCCATGATATCAATATTTACATCACTTCTTACCAACAATGACATAGATGGAGTGTTTACCTCTTTATATGCATCCTCTTTCTTTTCTATCTTCTAATCTTCTTCCTTTTTCTACTCCTCTTCCTCTTTCTATTTAGCTTCGTCTGCTATAAAGGTGTCCACATTCCTTGCAAAGGGATCCTTTTCATCTTGAGATGTTTCAAGAGTCACTGGCATACCAGAAACATAGAAATCTGGTGGAGGATCTACTTTGCTTGTCTCATCTTTAGTCTCATTTACTTTAGAGCTTTCTCCCATTCCTAATTGTGTAGGCAAGGTGGTCTTACGAGGTGGGGGCTTGTCAGAAGTAGTATTCATCAATATCTTCTCTAGTGCCTTCTGATTTTCCTCAGTGACTTCATCATACTTCCTCGGCATGATTTTCAACAATATTACCTTGGTCCTTAGTAAAGGTTTTAATTCCTTGAATATTCTTTCCCTTTCTTGTAATGATATTACAGGTAACATGTTATCAATTTCTTGATTCCTAATTTTATCATCCTCAATCTGTGCTAAGTGTTTCCTTTCTTCCAATCTCCCATACAAGTCCTTAGGTATACTTCCTTCAATTTCTAATAGTCTTTTTGAAAGTAAGTAGATGATCAATCTCAATGTCTTCAATTTTAAGCTTATCTGAATATCCATACCTGTCATAGTATCTCTCAATTGTTACCAGTTTACCTTGTTCTATTTCTCTCTTCTCTATCATTTTCATATTAGGATTATATATGTGCTTCTCTATTTTATTCTCTTCTCTTACTGTGCTCTTCTCTTTAGGCGATGTCTGCATGCTTGATCTAGTTACTCTAGGAGTGATGTTCTCTGTTTTTGATTTTTTCTATGATGGAGGAGGTGGACTGTCTACCATAACTACCTTAGGAATGGGAGGGGCTATAGTACTTCCACTTGCTAGTCCAAGAGATCTATATGTCATCTTCTTTTTCACTTCTTTCAGTTCTTCTTCTTCTGTCAAGCTAGATTTTACACCACATTCATGCACAAGGTTTTCAATTTTTCTTTTGCTTAGACCTCTAGTCTATTCCTCTCTCACCTTTGTTGATTTATCCTCATATGTTCCCCATCTTTCTTCTGATGGATCAACTTATGATGCAAGAACATGTTCTTCTTGCATGGTAAGTACCTCAGAAATTACTTCATAACCCATGGGATAATGCCATTTCTTTCTAGGTGTGACTACTTCAAAACATACACAATCAGTTTCAACCATGAAATAGATTGTATCATTGTACTTTTCAATAATATCCTCATGTATCCTGTATCTAGTTTTCATTTGTCTCTAAAGGATCTTGATCATAGAAAACAAGTCTCCATCAACCCATGTAGTATTCTGTCTTCTGTAGCTTTGTGAGATTAGAATACTAGTAGGTATCCTAGATTTCCAACCACTAGGATGTAAGCCAGGAAATTTGTGCTTAATGTGTATAAACACATACATCAACAATGAACCAAATCTGAAGGTCTTAGTTCTATCCTTCTTCACTAGCTTCACATTTTCAAGAAATTGTTGTGCCAGAACTTTGCATAGGTTATATTTCACATTCTCCTTCACCATCCTCCATGCCATCATAATTACTCCTTCAGATACTGAGTTAGGTCTACTGTTATAGTAGAATTTGTATCCAACTATCATAGAAATAAGTCTCAAATATTGCTGAAAGATGTCATTCACAGTCATTGCCTATCTGTCCCATTTAGAATGAGTTAGGGTTTCAACTTCTTTCTTTACATGTTTTTCTACAATAGGAATGACTCTAGTGTTGTCCAGTCCAGTGATTTCATGAATTAGGTCGGTACAAATCTTCATAGGTTGATCACCTATCCAAATGAACTGATCATGAACCCTGCTCAATAGTATCTTAAACCATTCATCTTCATCAAATTCGTATAAGTCCAAAATTTTCATTATGCTTAGCTGATCAATGTGTTTTTATTATTCTTTCATGACTCCATTATCAGTCATATATTCCATCTTAGTTGATATCTCATCAATTCCCAGTATATCATACTTACAATGTATGTAAGCCCTAATATCTTCTACGTGTAATACACCATACGTGGTTTGAGAAAATGCTCCTTCTGGATCCTCTTCACAGGACTTAAATGGATGTTTCTTAAATTTGTACCTAGGTTGATCTACAACATAAAAAATAATAGGTGCATCCATAGCTAGATGATGTAAATACCTTTCTTCTGCTAAATTATACATTTATTCTTCAATCAATCACACACGACGAATGTAGACTAGACTGAATCTCTCTGATCTCTCTTCTCCTTAGCTCACTCTTCATCAAATGGTAAATAGATAGGTCATCAAATGGTGCCTTTTAAGTCATAAATTTCACTTTTACTCAAAACTGTCCAGTCGACTGTTAGATCTCATGAATAAAATATATGCATTGTTTGATGTTGTTCTCTTAGATGTATACTATATGATGTCGGCCAAGTTCATACCTAAGCTCACTCAAGCTCAATCCACAAATTTTAGGGCAAGATATATTCTGATGTTTGTATCCAATGCTCCCCTAAGGCCATGATCGCCCAATTAGGTTGATTTATTTTTACTACCATTAGGCGAAGATCCAGTAGCATCTACTAACTCTCCCTGAATTGATGTCTCACTTGTTTCTTTGATCTTCCATATGTTACCACTGTTTCTATCTTTTGCTTTCTTAAAACAAATTTCAAAATCACTCTTCAAATCTACAACACTCTTACGAATGTCATTTCCATTATTCTATGAATTCATAGGAGGTGGTACTCTTCTATTGTGTGATCCATTATACCTACAAAACTTTGTTATATGTCCTAGATTATTGCATTTGTAACATATAGGAGGTCTTCTTTCCTAATTAACTTGCAGCTTAAAGTACTTTGCAATGTGTCCAATTTTTTTACATTTGTAGAATGTAGGTTTCACTGTAGATTCTCTTCCATTGTCTTGTCTATATCCAGATTGATTAGGTTTTCTGCATTCTACTTTCTTGTGCCCATAACCATTACAATTAAAATAATAACCTGAAAATTTTCTAAAAGGGGAATTACCGGTCTCTCTTCATGTGTCCGAATTTGTTGCAACCAAAGCATCTACCTCTGAAGGGTTTGATCCACTCTCTAGGTTCTTCAATACAAGGTCTCTCAGCATCAATCTTCTCATTGGATTTCTCTTCTTGATTCTTTGAACATTCAGCTTCATTGAAGCTAATACCAGTCATATCAACTTTAGGTTTCTTCTCATCTTTATGTTCATCAATCAAATCACTACTGGTGTGAATTTTCTCAATGTGTTTCTTTGCTTCAACAAGTTCTCCTTTTATAATCTGATTGTATTTCTCCATTTCTAGATACTTGTTCTTGTAGTTGTCAGCCTCATTCTTCATTTGATCTAATGCACTACTTAAAGCTTCTTTAACTTTCTTCTTAGCATCCTTCAGTATCTGTATTTCTTTAGAAATAGTCTCATTTTCAAGTTTCAAAGTCTCATTCTCTTCTTTTAGTTGCCTCACCTGATCTGAATTAGCTTCATCTAAATCCTCTTTTATCTGAACCATAGGATCTTTTCTTTGACTTTTGGAAAGCTCAAGTTGTTCCTTAAGTTTATTTATAAATTTCTCAGCTCTTCACATGTTGAATCTCAACTCTCCATTTTCTGCTTTTGCTTTGTCCAGGTCTTCAAGTGCAGCATCAAAGTTTTCTTGTAAACTATCAAAATCCATTCTGATCTCCCTCAAGCTATTAGACTTTCTCTCCGAGGGCCAAAATATTTGATACACATTGTTAGGATTGGATAATACTAAGAGGGGGGGTGAATCAGTATTATAGCACTTAATTAAATTCTTCAACCATTTAAACATTAACCATAAACTTGCAGTAAAGAAAAGAACATAAGAAAATGACACAGTACTCATAACACCATCTTTTGTTTTCAAGGAAACCCTGGCCAAGGGAAAACCCCGGTGGGGATGGTACCCATAAGCATGCACTAAAGTATAATTTACCTATTAGGAGACCTAGCCCTGTTAGAAGCTGAATATTACATAACACATTTCCTTGTTAAAGGAACTACAACCCTACTGAAGGTTCACAACACCCTGTTAGGGGCCAACTCAGCTTACAACTCTTATAAAGTAATTCAGTTTACAAAGTGTTCTCAGTCATGAACAAAACAAGAAACACTAGCACTTATATAGTTCCTTTATAGCTATTCAATAATCTCTGTCATTCTCTTCTCTGCTATTTTCTCAACAACTCATCCAACTATCCATCAACAACATATATATCTTTATCAAAAAAAGATCTCACATGTATATCTCACAACTTTACAAAGTCGGCTCCCAATATAAATATTACAAATATCACAAAGTTAACCTTCAATACAAAATACATTTAATATAGTAAATATCAAATACATATTTGGCACTCTTGCATAGTCAATGTGTAGGTTATCAACAACCAAAATACAACTTCAATTTCCTGGAGTCCATGTCATACTCCCTCAATCTTAGCTATTGTCCAACTGCTTTGTATCGTTGTTCTTCTGTAGTCTGTCTATCTTCAATTCTTTCTAACTCTTCGTAGACATTACCAAAATCAAATTGATCTTAGGTGGAGGTCATAAATACCCCATACTATCTTCCTCTTAGCTCTCTTTCCCTAGTTCATCAATCTTGATCTTCGATATCCAAAATACTTTTGTATCTCTGCTTCTATACTTAGTCCATTTCTGAATCAGAAAAACTTATCTTTATAAGAATCGATCTAAAACCCAAATGTGTTGCCATAAATGAAAAACACAAAATGATCACTTGCCAACAATCTCTCCCTTTGGCATTGACGGAAACACTTAGCAAAAAAATGAATAAGTGTTCCAACAAAACCTGTCTCCTCTATGTTCTCTCCTTCCTCTTCTATTCTCTTCTCCCATTTTATCTTCTCATATATTATATTTTTTCCTCTCTCTTACACACACACACACACACACACACACACACACACACATATATTATATTAATTATATTTTTTTTGTTCTCTCTTCTCCCCCTTTGACAACAATGACAAAGGTGCATACAAAACAATAGGTTTTATTGCTTGCTCACTAGTTTCAAAATGCCTTGAAAGGAATCTTCCAAGATCTTCACTTTTGTGCTCCATGACTTGAACAATATCTAACTGATATGAATGATTCCATTCAATGCAAATGATGTGGTATCAACTTCTTTCAATTCTGTGGGCATATATTTATTCAATGAATCTGACACTTTCTCCAAGTGTGATAAATGAACCTCAATATGGATAGCTTAGGAGTGCCCAAATCCCAGAGATTATTAATAATTGGAGTTGGCTTCTCCATAGATAATTGAATGATCAACTTGGTTTCTATTTTCTAGTGTAAACCCTTTTCAAGACCCAACAAAATAGAAACTCTACTAGGGAGTTCTTTGCAAAAGTATAGTCATTATTGTTGTTCATTGTGAAGTTGCATAGGGTTTTCATTGTCTTTCTGTGATTTGAAGGTTGAGCTCATTAATATATGTTAGTTGTTTATGTTTTTCTATTATACAAGGTGTTTAAGATAAATATTAAGATTGCATATTCCATTGAGAATAGGATTTTCATATATCCTTTGAAGAAATGAGGGTGAGCTTCCTAAAACTCTGAAGAAACTATGGACAAGCATAGATGTAGAAACTAGCAATTCTCCCTCATTATGAAAACACAAACAAAAAAATGCAAGTGAGTGTATCTTAAATCTTGTTCTTGAAAGTTCTGAAACATCTTATGTTACATTTTCGTGAACCAAACTTAGTTCATTTCCATTCTTATTTTAGTGTTAGATTTCCTTTCTTTTCGTTTAGATATATTTGATATGCATGTTAGTTAGATCATATCTTTCTTTATATGCATTTTGTTAGTCAAAATTTACATTACATCATAATTACATTCTTAAAATTAATAATTAAAATTTATTGGATTGCATATTTCTTTCAAATTACATTACATTTATCCTTCCTTTCATTCCCTTGTGCATGAGATTCATCACTTTGACTCCAACCTATAGCATTTTGATTAGAAGAAGCCTTAGACTTATGGGCTCCTTTGATCCCAAATCCTCCTTCATTCCTAGGAATCTAGATGAGACCAATATACATCTTAGTGATCCCAACCCTATCATGGAGAATAACTCTTCTCATTATTTATGTGATGAAGAAGAAGCATTAAGGGTCCTACTCAAGTCCAAAAAATTTCCCATGAATTTGAGAAGTTTGAACATTGTCTAGGTCAAGAAAACAATACTCTTGAAGCTCTTTTAGCTGTAGAAATCTTAAGGAAACTTATTCACCATGATGAACATGGTGTTAACCTATTGCATAGAATTTATAATCTTATTGATGTCAATATCAAACCCATTAGGGGTTGTGCTCAATAATTAGGCTATACTCCACCCACTACAAGTGTTGAGACCTCTTTGCCTATCTCTACTTCCTTCCCTAGTGTGTCTACTTATGGTCCACCTCTCATAACAACCTCAATTGAAACTTCCAATCCAACACATGTGATTCTTCCTAATCCTATTGCTCCTTTTATTCCTTCAAGTGTGCCATATGTTTCAATGCCTTCTTCCATGTCTTCTTATCATTGTGTTCCTTTTTCATATTCAACCATTCCTTCCATTTCCAACAATGCTCCTAACATTTCTCGTGTTTCTCCTCCTACCATCCTTTCTATGAATTCTACCTTTAATATCTTGGCTCAAAATGTGTCTTCTTTGAAACAATAAATTGCTTCCATGATTCAATCCAAGTTCAAAATTCCTACTTCTCATATTGCTATTCATTTTTCTTTGGATATTATCCATGTTGTTATCCCACAATATATGGAGATTCCTCATCTTGAGACTTATAATGGTAAGGGTGATCCCATTAATGATGTTAAAACTTTCAAAACCTTGTGTAGTGATTTCTCTCATGACCATAGGTTCATGTAAAAGTTATTTACTAGAACCTTTCAAGACAAATCCTTTCAATGGTATTATTCCTTGCCTCATGCAATTGATTCTTGTTAGACTAATAGTCTATCGGGTTACTAAATTAAATCATTATGATCTAATTAGTAACTTTCCTATTCACTCTAGTTTTCTTCAGCTAACCTTAGGGTTTCCCTTTTAGTGTTTTGTGTTTCCTTTTATAAGGATTCACTTGTTAGTTTTCATTACACAGAGATTGTATTTTTGTAATTCATTAGTGTTAATAGAAGCTTTTTTCTGTCACAATGGATTTTCAGTCTTTGCCTTTTTGGCCTCCTTAGTTTCTGTCTTCTGTCTTCTATCTTCTATCTTTTGCTTCTACTTCGTGACACTTATGCATGCAGGTGATCTTGGGTGAAGTTGCATTTATCAACTTCTACATGGTATCAGAGCTCTCTTGCTGGTTGCTGTTCGTGTTTTGTTGAAGCTTTCCAGTCACAGAGGGTTTTAGAGTTTTTTCAGTGATTTTTGTAGTTTTTTAGGGTCAAGCTTTGGTTATGGTCACTTTGGGCTCAAACAAACATTGCCATTGAGCATATCATCTTGAGCATGGTTATCTTGAGCATAGCATCTAATATTGTCATCAACCTCCTCAACCTCACTATCAGACAAAACCTGTTGATGATGAGTTTCAACCCTTCTCTGTGAAACATAGGAATCATGATTTTCCTCTTCACTGTTTGAATCAGTATCATGGCATGAATAAGTGTTGGTCATGCTATGGTCACACTGTTCCCCTTCATCATTTTCCTGATCTTGATTTTCTTTTAGATCTTGGAAGATGACACAAAAATCAGGATTGTGAGGGGCATCACAAGCCTCACACCAGGTTTCCTCATTACAAAAATGCACTAAATTTCTATGCAGGGGGTCAGGAGTTTTGTTATCTGTTCTTTCCTTCTTGGGTGTACCAACAGGCTTTCCATCTTTGAACTGAGTTCCATATGGGTGATTCTGCATTCTGTTCTGAGGATTATAATTATTGTTATAAAGAGGTTTATTGTTTTGGGGGGCTCTATATTCCTTATACTCTGGTTCTTTGAGATTACTCTTGCTAAACCTGGGATCATCTCTCCTATTCAAC
>MU226274.1:1896040-1920427 GCA_018584345.1 Thuja plicata | reverse complement strand
TCTCTCTCTCTCTCTCTCTCTCTCTCTCTCTCTCTCTCTCTCTCTCTCTCTCTCTCTCTCTCTCTCTCTCTCTCTCTCTCTCTCTCTCTCTCTCTCAAGAAATGCCTCTCTTGTTTTGGTTTCAATTTTTATGAGGACTTAAGTCACTTGGGGGCTTGATGTTTCTTTGTCTCATTAACCTTAATGAGATCATCTTATGAATTTGATATACTTTACCATGAGAATGAGTTTCTATCATACTCTTTCTAATATAGGGAATAAATTTACCATCCTAAAAATTTAGCACCAATTATTCAATGTCTTTTAGGACCTATTAGACCCATTTTAGTGATTTCAAGATCCAATGTCTTTATGCTTGATTTCCTGCATCTTTCATGTTCTTTCCCCAAGACTTTGCACACTGCCCAAGCCCTGGATCTACTCTAAAATTAACCCTATTGGGACTAGGCTTACCCAAAGTGGCCTTTTCTTGGAAAAGTGATGCAAAGGTAAAGGTTCACGTAAAACATGGAAATATTCTAATGCCAAATGGCCATATCTCACAACAAAGGGTTGCAAACCAAAACTTGATTTAGAACTTCAAACTCTATAAGAAAACACCTTCAGATACTTTTAGAATAATAAATGTGACCTAAAAAGACTCTACATAGTCAAAAAGAACATAAAAAAACCATATAATAGATTTCTGCCACTTCCTATAGCAACAGTGATAGGAACTCATAGAAAAAAGACAATTTTTAGAATCTAACTTGGTTGACCCCTTAAATTGCATTAATTTTTTTTGGAAATTATAAAGTTTTCTTATAATATATTTACCCTTCTACTCACCAAGTTATAGGTCTATACTCATCCATAAATAATTGTACCAACACATTTTCCAACTGCAGATTCTGGAAACCATTTTCTAAAAAGACTACCTTTACAAAAGTGGTCATAGCATACTCATTTCTCAATGAAAATCAAACAAAATTTAAGAAAATTCAAGTATAATCAATATTATTTGTAACCATATTTAATTTTCATGATAATAATTCTATACAAAAGAGTACAAAGATTTGCAACATAAGGGAACCATATTTTTACCAGTCTAAGACAATGTTTTGTCAGTGCTAGGGCATCACCTTTTCATTAGAAAACCACCATCAAATAACATGAAACTTTTCAAAATTAAATAAAATTTTAAAACATAACTTTTCACCAACTTTAATATCATTCCAATGTATGGTTTAAGAGTTACAAAATTTTCAAGTTCACTGGTTACCTTCATGGAGGGTTTTAATAGTTTTTGCAAAAGTGATCCTATCTTTCACAAAACTTCATATAAACAAGTGTAAATGGATTCAAATGAAAGGTATTTAATTAAAATATATTTCAAAAGTAATTAAACACTAATATTACACTAAATCTTATCCTCCATGGCTCTGTAACTATTACAGACCATCAACTTTTAATGATAGTTTGAGGGTTTACTGTTTGTGTCTTGCAAAATCCCCTCAAAAACTGCTTTACCCTCCATATTTCAATGAAAAATGGTATTATAAGACATTTTCAACCATTTTTAACTATTTCAAACTTCTCTAACTACCTTTGGATTTGTCGATGACATTCTTGCTTCATTTTTGCACTTTTTGGCAAACTTGCAATGTTGTAACTTTTGTAATTTTACACCAAACTTTGAAAACTTCTTCCTAGACACCTCTAACATGGAAAAAAAGGGATAATTATGATGATTTAAAATATTCTCAACATTTTTATGGACATTTTTACTCTTTGAACTTGGTTGAATCTATCAGGACCTATTAGGTATCCTGGTACAAAATGGCTCTTCAAGCCTTACAATTGAGTTGTTTTAATACAAATGATCTTTTGTGACCTTATAATCATTAATGGAACAATATAAATAAATAAAAATGTGGTTTGAATTCATGATACATACACATGGCCAGGTTCTTATGCACCATACAATCAGCCTAGAAAAATTTCCAAATCCCTTGGAAACATAGAACAACAACCTATAAAAAATATTCTTTGTTGTGGACTGAAACTTCCTTATCCTTGCATTGGTGTCTTTATCTTCAACCTTTAATCTTACCATTCCTCTTGTCATTTCCTATCAGTTTCATCTTCAAAAGGACATATTATTGTCCTTGTGACACCTCCTTTGTTACTCTCGTCAATGGAGTATTCAATGGAAGCAATGTTAAGTATCTTTACCAGTCAGATTTCCACCTCTCTTGTTTCTTCACCACACCAACTCACCAAACCATCCATCTCATCCCACAGAACATCTTGGAAGGTGCATCACTCTCCTCATGCCATGAGTATTCTATCACCCAGCTTAATCTCTATTGGAGAATGGTCATGATAGACCTCCTCTTGTCTACCCACACACAACCTCAAAAACCTCCTTCTTGTAGCTAGATGGAACAAGCACCTGCAACCAAATAACTTAACAACACAAAATCCCAAATAAAATAGATCTTTACTAGTGTATATTACCTCCTTCAATGATATATCTGCACACTTGGGGTGTTCTCGCTCTGATACCAATATGATGCAGAGGTAAAGGTTCACACAAAACTTGGAAACATTCTAATGCCAAATGGGCATACCTCTCAAAAAAGGGCTACAAAAAAAAACTTGATTTAGAACTTCAAAATCTATAAGAAAATACCTTGAGACACTTTTTAAATGATAAATATGACCTGAAAAGACTCTACATGGTCACCACAAACATAAATAAATTGTATAATAGATTTATGCCACCTTCTTGTAACAGCGGTAATAGGAACTCATAGAAAAAAACAATTTTAGAATTTGACTTGGTTGACCCCTCAAATTGCACAACCATTTTTTATGGAAACAATAATTTTTTTTTATAAAATCATTACCCTTATACTCAAAAAGTAACAGGTTCATACTCTTCCATACATAATTTTACCAACACATTTTCCAACTACATATTCTGGAAACCATTTTTTGAACAGATTGCCTTTACAAAAGTGGTCACAACTTACTCATTTCTAAATGAAAATCAATCAAAATTGAAGAAAATTAAATTAAAATAACCATATGATATTTCCACCATAATACTTATTTAAAAAATAGTACAAATCTCTAAAACACAAGGAAACCA
This sequence comes from Thuja plicata, assembly GCA_018584345.1. NCBI lineage: Eukaryota > Viridiplantae > Streptophyta > Pinopsida > Cupressales > Cupressaceae > Thuja > Thuja plicata. The sequence continues at coordinate 1,917,291 of MU226274.1, read as the reverse complement.
GAGGTTTACTAGCTAAGACAATGTTTTGTCAGTGCTAGGGTATCACCTTTTCATTAGCAAACCAACTTCAAACAACCTTCCACTTTGAAAATTTTAATAACATTTTAAAACGTAGCATTTCACCAACTCTAAGATCATTCCATCATATGGTTTAAGAGTTACACAATTTTCAAGTTCACTGGTTACCCTCATGGAGGGTTTTAATAGTTTTTGCAAAATTGATCCTATCTTTTACAAAAATTCATAGAAAAAAGTGTAAACGGATTCAAATTAAAAGTATTTCATTAAATATTTTTCAAAACACTTACACACCAATATTACACCAAATCTGAGCCTCCATGGCTTTGTAGCTACTACAGATCATCAACATTGTATGACAATTTGAGGGTTTATTGTTAGTGCCTTGCAAAATCCCCTCAAAAACTACTCTTCCCTCTAGATTTTGACCAAACATAGTCTTATAAGACATTTTTAACCATTTTTAACTATTTACAACTTCTCTAACTACCTTTGGATCTGTGGATGACATTCTTGCTTTATTTTTGCACTTTTTTGCAAACCTCTTCCTAGACACCTCTAACATGGAAAATGGATTAATTATGACCATTTACAACATTATAAACATTTTAAAGGACATTTTGACCCTTTGATCTTGGTTAACTCTATCAAGACCTATTAGGTCTCCTGGTATAAAATGGCTCTTCAAGCCTTACAATTGAGTTGTTTTTGATACAAATAATCTTTTGTGACCTTACAATCATTAATTGAACATTATAAATAAATAAAAATGTGGTTTTACTTTATAAATCTTCATGTCTAGGTGCTCCTTCACCAACAAGGCTGACCCAAGTCAACCTTGTCTTTGGGCATTGATTTTAAGTGGGCTCTGAGCCAAACGCGGGGGTGTTATATTTCCCAATCTCAATGTGGTCATCCTATTAATTTTGATTCCTAAAATGAGTATAAAAGGGGCTCTTCTCCTCTCATTTTGAAAATCTATTCTTTACGTAAACAATAAAATCTTTATGCAAACAATCCATTATTATGCAATCTTTGTGCAAGCTATCAATTGATCGAGTGTAGGCATTCAGGTTGTGCAATTGAGGTGGTAGATTAAATATTTGAAGGAAAGAATTCCATTGAAGATCTCTAAGTCTCTAAGTATTCTTTCATTCAAGCAAAGGAAATCTTCTCTCGTTGATGCAAATTTCTCTCCCATGGTGGCCAAGTAAAGAAATTCTCAAGCAAACAAGAAGATCCATTCCTCTCTTCCATTCAAGATTTCAAGCATACACTCATTGAAGATCTAAGATTTGGAAAGTGTAGATCCATTGCATTTTTTAAGGCATCCTTGACTCTACAAAATCTTCCAAACATACAAGCATCCTCGTCGAGTTGACTGATTTCTACATCCATCCATGAGGGTTTTTCATGCAAGGTAAATCAGACATTTATCTTTTTTACATTAATTTTCTATTTCATTTCAAGGTTGATTCTTATACAGGGACTTGACCAAGGAAATCCCCTTTCCACAAGATTTTCCACTTCTTCTTGTGTTCAGGAATAGTTTTTTGGAAAGTCGGATCTAGAATTTCAAAGATACAGAACCAGTCACAAGTCTACTACAAATTTCACCAGTTTTTGAGTCTCTAGAATAAGGCCAAATTTTTGGGAATAGGTAAAATTGAGTAGGAATTCTCCTGGGGAACTACAAATTTCACAGTCAGAAGATACATGTCTCATGGTTCCAGATCTGGAACAGTTCCTAATTTTGACGGTTTTGCGACAGTCATTTCCAAAATTTGAAATTTGCTCCTCCTCTCCCAATTTTCATGGTGAGTTAATTCTTCTTATTTTCATCTTGCATTTCCTTTTTATGCATCAGATCTAAGATCATATTTAATTATTTATTATCTCATTTATCATAGTTTTTGTTCCTTTCATAGTCTTGCACATTATTTTAAATATCATACACATCTTAACATAAAAGGAACTCAATCCCCAAACTCCATCTTGAAATTTAGATCTAGCATTAACATCCCTTCATCTTATTTGGGTTTTTCTAATCTAATTTTGGTTTGAAGGTGAATCCTTTTAGAGGTGTTTCTAATGTAACATAGGATATCCCCTCATATCCCACATTTGATTTGATGAGCCATCTATCATATCACATTACATATAGGAGGTTCACCATTTCTTTATCTTACAAAATTTTTGTCAAAAGGGGAAGATGACACATGTAGTACTGCATGAGCAATAGCTCAATATAAGACTATGAAAGGAATGCAAACTATGATAAATGAGATAATAACTAACTAAATATGTTCTTAGATCTGATGCATAAAAAGGAAATGTAAGATGAAAATAAGAAGAATGAACACACCGTAAAAACTAGGAGAGGAGGACCAAATTTAAAATTTTGGAAATAATTGTCGCAAACCCATCGAAATTAGGAACTGTTCCAAATCTGGAAACATGAGATTATTAGAATTATTTATAATAACTGAGAGCGGGGGTGAATCAGTCATCCTTAGGTCTAGATGTACCAATTGAAATTTCAAACACTTCAACCAAATTAGATCTACTCAACAATCCACTCGGTCTCCATTGAAGATCTCTAAGTCTCCAAGTATTCTTTCATTCAAGAAAAGGAAATATTCTCTCATTGATGAAAATTTCTCTCCCATGGTAGCCAAGTAGAGGAATTCTCAAGAAAACAAGAAGATCCATTCCTCTCTTCCATTCAAGATTTCAAGCATAAACTCATTGAAGATCTAGGATTCGGCAAGTGTAGATCCATTACAGTTTTTAAGGCATCCTTGATTCTACAAAATCTTCCAAACATACAAGCATCCTTATGGAGTTGACTGATTTCTACATCCATCCATGCGGGTTTTTCATGAAAGGTAAATTAGACATTTATCTTGTTTACATTACTTTTCTATTTCATTTCAAGGTTGATTCCTATACACGGGCTTAGCCAAGGCAAGCCCCTTTCGACAACCTTTTTTACTTCTTGTGTGTAGTAACAGGTTTTTGGAGTTTTAGATCTAAAATTTCAAAGATATGGAACCAGTGACAAGTCTACTACAAATTTCACCAGTTTTTGAGTCTCTAGAACAAGGCCAAATTTTTGGGACTAGGTCAAATTGAGTAGGAATTGTCCTAAGGAACTGCAAATTTCACAGTCATAAGATACAAGTCTCATGGTTCCAGATCTAAAAAAGTTCTTAATTTTGACAATTTTGCGACAGTCATTTCCAAAATTTGAAATTTTCTCCTCCTCTCCTAATTTTCATGGTGAATTCATTCTTCTTATTTTCATCTTGCATTTCCTTTTTATGCATCAGATCTAAGATCATATTTAGTTAGTTATTATCTCATTTATCATAGTTTGCATTCCTTTCATAGTCTTGCATATCATTTTACATATCATACACATCTTAATATAAAAGGAACTCAATCCCCAAACTCCATCTTGAAATCTAGATCTAGCATTAGCATTCCTTCATCTTATTTGGGTTTTTCTAATATAATTTTGGTTTGAAGGTGAATCCTTTTAGAGGTGTTTCTAATGTAACATAGGACATCCTCTCATATCCCACATTTGATTTGATGATCCATCTATCATATCACATAACATATAAGAGGTTCACCATTTCTTATGTTACAAAATTTTTGTGAGAAGGGGAAGATGACACATGTAGTATTGCATGAGCACTAGCTCAATATAAGACTATGAAAGGAATGCAAACTATGATAAATGAGATAATAACTAACTAAATATGATCTTAGATATGATGCATAAAAAGGAAATGCAAGATGAAAATAAGAAGAATGGAATCACTATGAAAACTAGGAGAGGAGGAGCAAATTTCAAATTTTGGAAATGATAGTCGCAAACCTATCAAAATCAGGAACTGTTCCAGATCTAGAACCATGAGATTTTTAAAATTATTTAAAATAAATGAGAGGGGGTGAATCAGTCATCCTTGGGTATAGATGTACCAATTGAACTTTCAAACACTTCAACCAAATTAGATCTACTCAACAATCCACTTGGTCTACATTGAAGATCTCTAAGTCTCCAAGTATTCTTTCATTCAAGAAAAGGAAATATTCTCTCGTTGATGCAAATTTCTCTCCCATGGTAGCCAAGTAAAGGAATTCTCAAGCAAATAAGAAGATCCATTCCTCTCTTCCATTAAATATTTCAAGAATAAACTCATTGAAGATCTAGGTTCTGGCAAGTGTAGATCCATTGTAGTTTTTTAGGCATCCTTGATTCTACAAAATCTTCCAAACATACAAGCATCCTTGTGGAGTTGACTGATTTCTACATCCATCCATGCGGGTTTTTCATGCAAGGTAAATCAAACATTTATCTTGTTTACATTAATTTTCTATTTCATTTCAAGGTTGATTCTTATACAGGGGCTTAACCAAGGAAATCCCCTTTCCACAACCTCTTCCATTTATTCTTGTGTGTATTAAGAGGTTTTTGGAGTTTCAGATCTATAATTTCAAAGATACGGGACCAGTGACAAGTCTACTATAAATTTCACCAGTTTTTGAGTCTCTAGAACAAGGCCAAATTTTTGGGACTAGGTCAAATTGAGTAGGAATTGTCCTGAGGAACTGAAAATTTCATATTCATAAGATACAAGTCTCATGGTTCCAGATCTGAAATAGTTCCTAATTTTGACGGGTTCATGGCAGTCATTTCCAAAATTTGAAATTTGCTCCTCCTCTCCTAGTTTTCACGGTGTGTTCATTCTTCTTATTTTCATCTTGTATTTCCTTTTTATGCATCAGATATAATATCATATTTAGTTAGTTATTATCTCATTTATCATAGTTTTCATTCCTTTCATAGTCTTGCATATCATTTTACATATCATACACATCTTAACATAAAAGGAACTCAATCCCCAAAGTCCATCTTGAAATCTATATCTAGCATTACATTCCTTCATCTTATTTGGGTTTTGCTAATATAATTTTCGTTTGAAGGTGAAGCCTTTTAGAGGTTTTTCTAATGTAACATAGGATATCCTCTCATATCACACACTTGATTTGATGATCCATTTATCATATCACATAACATATATGAGGTTCACCATTTCTTATGTTACAAAAATTTTGTGAGAAGGGGAAGATGACACATGTAGTACTGCATGAGCACTAGCTTAATATAGGACTACGAAAGGAATGCAAACTATGATAAATAAGATAATAACTAACTAAATATGATCTTATATCTTACGCATAAAAAGGAAATGCAAGATGAAAATAAGAAGAATGGAATCACTATGAAAACTAGGAGAGGAGGAGCAAATTTCAGATTTTAGAAATGATTCTCGCAAACCTGTCAAAATTAGGAACTGTTCCAGATCTGGAACCATGAGATTGTTAGAATTGTTTAGAATAAATGAGAGGGGGTGAATCAATTATCCGCAGGTCTAGATGTACCAATTGAACTTTCAAACACTTCAACCAACTTAGATCTACTCAACAATCCACTCAGTCTCTATAGCATATGATTAGTAACATAAAATTGTAGTCCACTATCCTAAAGTGATCAACTTGTAGAATATAAAACTCTTAACAGTAAACACATCAAATAAAATTCACATAATTATGACACCGAGATTTAACATGGAAACCTAATATGGGAAAAACCACAAGTAACATGCTACCAATCATTCACTCTTCTGAAGTGAGCTCTGTGAGGATCCAACCCTATTAAAGGTTAATGTACACACTGTTAGGTGTGACCTTGTTAAAGGATTTAATAACCCTGTTAAAAGTGAGCCTTGTTAGAGGAATTAGATCATTCCATTAGAATGTCACCTTGATTAAAGGATTTACAAATGACTGTTAGGTCAACCTTGATTAAAATATTTTAACTGATACAATGGTTAGAAAGTAACAACAATTTTGATCTAAAACATACAAATCACTTTGCAAATAGATATCCACTATAGCTCAAATTCTAATTCATTGACTGGCCTCCATTATCATCTCTATCTCTCTAATCTTCTTGGAAATTCATAAAGTAATCACCACTTCACAGTTCTTTACTGCTCTTCTCAGCCTTCTCTACCTTCTTCTTAGATTAGCCAATCAAATGAATCAACCTCTTATACCATAACTTGCAATTAGGTTAATCTTATACCTCTCTCACTAGGTAGCTCAATCTTTTTATGCTTAATCATCATCATAGATCTTAGGGTTTGGTTAGATCTAACAAATCCTTCCAACATTTATTTCTCCTTCTAATTTCTAGATACTTATCAAAACTCCTTGAATTCATACTTAGTAATGGTTAAACATATCTTAAATGCTCCATGACGTTCATCCTTATCTTCCACAAACTTTACATATCCCAAGAATTCAACTATGTCATCTGGGATCTCAATTATTTTATAAACTCTAAAATACTAACACTCAGTCATCACTGTATTCTTCTGCTCGGTCATCACTAGACAACTCAATAAATACTGATGCTTGGTCAACACTATATAACTTGACATGTACTAGTGCTCAGTCGACACTCGCATTGCTCCGCTTAAACTAAAGTTCCTTAATCTTTTGCACTTTTGCTCGGTCAAGACTAAGTTTTTAGTCTTCCATTCTTCACTTGGTGTTAAAGATAAACAATACATTATCTCTCAATGTGTCAACTAATCAAGTACCCATTTTAGTTTCTCATAACTCCACCATTTCACTAGGTCTTCTTGTTATCTCCTCTTTTCAAATCTTCTTCATTAATCAAATGATATGGAACTTTACTAGATAGAAATTTTCTTACCAATTAAGGTTTAACATCAATGACAATATAAAAATTATTTCAATTGTATCTTCCAACACTTCTTGTGTGTAGGAACAACTTTTTGGAGTTTCAGATCTAGAATTTCAAAGATACGGAACCAGTGACAAGTCTGCTACAAATTTCACCAGTTTTTAGTCTCTAGGACAAGACCAAATTTTTGGGACTAGGTCGAATTGAGTATGCTTTGTCCCAAGGAGCTACAAATTTCACAGTCAAAAGATACAGGTCTCATGGTTCTAGATCCAAAACAATTCTTGATTTTGATGAGTTTGCGACAGTCATTTTAAAAATTTGAAATTTTCTCCTCCTCTCCTAGTTTTCATGGTGAATTCATTCTTCTTATTTTCTTCTTGCATTTCCTTTTTATGCATCAGATCTAAGATCATATTTAGTTATTTATTATCTCATTTATCATAGTTTGCATTCCTTTCATAGTCTTGCACATTATTTTACATATCATACTCATCTTAACTTAAAAGAAACTTAATCCCAAAACTCCATCTTGAAATTTAGATCTAGCATTAGCATCCCTTCATCTTATTTGGGTTTTTCTAATCTAATTTTGGTTTGAAGGTGAAGCCTTTTAGAGGTGTTCCTAATGTAACATAGGGTATCCTCTCATATCCCACATTTTATTTGATGAGCCATCTATCATATCCCATAACATATATGAGGTTCACCATTTCTTATGTTACAAAATTTTTGTGAGAAGGGGAAGATGACACGTGTATAACTACATGAGCATTAGCTCAATATTCATTTAGATTCAGTAAGTGGACAACTTTGTTAAATGTTACCTAAATTTGCAAAATAATGTTACAACAATCATATACTTACTATACAATGAAGAATGAGAGACAACAAAACCTTCTGAAAAAATAATGACCTTCTATCATTTCAAACATTGAAAGAGTCTCTAGTTTGAAAATACAATAAATTTAGGGAAACTTAAACTCATATTTATGACTAATAAGGGTGTAGTCCCATGAAGGAGGGCTTCAATATCTATGCTTATTGAGTAGGAGGTCTTGTTGGAATAACTTATGGAAATTTGGGATTAAGAGGGGAGGGGTGAATCAGTACCACTAAAAATTTTATATCTCAATTCACTAATTAACCATATATTGCTACTTACTGATTACCGAATTCAATAACTTGAAATGAAAGTAATGTAAAGCTCATAAAATACAACATCAAAACATTCAAGAAATAGAACTAATAACACCATGATTTGGTAATGCAAAAATCCTTGGTTAGAGGACAAAACTATGGTGGGGATGGTACCCACAACCTTCACTAACTGTGGTATAAAGGGTGCTCAATTAGAGCTTACAATTTTTAGCCATTTTTATAGCTTTACCCAAATAAGAGTATAAAAGACGTGTTAGGTCTACCTAGTTAAACGCTTTTACAATCTCTACACTTAGAGATGTACCCTGATAAAGGATTTACAAATATAAGATCCATTAAGATCTACCCAGTATTGGGATTTACAACTCTCAATACAATAGTATTAACAACTCAACAATGTCTGCTATATTACATAAAAAACAAATGATGATCAGACTCTATGTGCTCTAAAATGTGCTACCTCAAACTTAGACTATAACACTGCTCTTGTTCTTCTCTATTGTTGTTGATTCATTGCTCGGTGATCTATATTATGCTCATGTTCTTCACATCAAAATAACTCATTCAACTTTTTCCTTCAATATCTTCAGCAACTTGTTATCACTCATCAACTCTTTAATTCTCTGGTTCATCCAATAAATAGATGAGTTTTACCTCTTAATCTTATGCATTAGGTATGTTGTGAATAGTTTTGAATTGTTAGATCTTCTTTTCTGCTCGGTGACTGTGTCACATTTACCTCGGTAGTTGGTGTTCTTCTTGGAAATAAGAAACTTTGTTTAACCGCTTAATCTACTCCTTGGATCTTTACTTTTAATTATATCAGTCATTGATCTTGTAAAAAACTATTATTAGTGCTTTATAGAATCATAATTAATGCTATAACAATTGATTAAATGTTTCCTTATCACATTTTGAATCAATTGAGTAGCTCGATAGAGTAACCCCAATTGCTTGGTTAAATGATCTTTAGTACTTGTTAACTGTCAACTAGGTGTACTTCATATGTGCTTAGTTCGGTGTATCACTCGATATCTATAGACTCTTAGTATATTGACTTTTAGCTCTTTGTTCTTTACCAACTTCACTAACTTACTCGGTGTGAATTACTGACTACTTAAATACTTGACTTTCTTCCTTTCACCGATTGATTCTTCTGACTCTTATGAATTTGACTTAAACTAATGAAAAAAATATATATTGTAGAGATAAAAATCTCCCCCTTTGACATTAGTTGGGAATTTTTTACAAAAAACTTTCAGTCATCAAAATTAGTAACTCCCCGTCGGATGTTACTCCCTATACAATATTTGTACAACTCTTCTCCTTTGTTTTCATTTTCTACATGTATGCTTTTTTTTAAAATTTTGTTCTAACTCTATTCCCCTTTTTTTTAGAAATCTATATATCCCCCTTTTTTGACAAAAAGTGCCAAAGATTAAACCTTATTTATCAAAAATGTTATTATACCTTTGTTGTATCTTGGCAAGTACAGTCTCCCATGTGTCTAGGAGATTTTGTAATATAATAATGTGCTCGGTGATATCTGTTGACAATTCAACTATAGTATCCAGTCTGCTGACATCTGGAAAACTTGCTATTTCTTTTCCTTTCTTCAAATGTATTTGTATGGATTGGATATGGGCAAGTAACAGTGCTTTTAGTTCAAGTAATTCCAATCTGATCTTGTTCTCCTCTTGTCTCAATGAATGTTGAACTCCCATGAGTTCCTGTATCTTTGAGTAATAGGGTTGGAATGATCCAACCTCTCTAGTTAGCTCCTTAAGCTGCTCAGTCAAATCTTTTTCAATATATGCCTCCTTGATTTCCTTGGTAAAGTTTGAAATAATATAAAACTTTTGAAACAATGAAATGATGGATATCAATTGTTCTTCAATTTTAGAACATAACTCAAAAAGAGTTACCTTTTCTATATCAATATTTCACAGTTAGTCCTCCATCAATTTCTTCTACATAGATCCCTTGTGGATCTTCAACATGTATTCATTCATGTCCTTGTTTTTTCCTTTAATGTGGTGTACAAGTTCTCCAAATTGATTTAGAAGGGTCTTTGATTCATCAATAGCGGTGTCAGGAACAATTTCCTGGAAAACTTCCTTGACATCTTCAAATATGTCTACCTTTTTCTTCTTCTGCAACAAATTCTCTTGTGTAGCCTTTCTCCTTGAGTATCTTGTGTCTTTTGAACATTTTTAACATTAGATGTGTTGGTCGGTGGTATATTTTGCTTTTGTCCTTCAATGTTGGTTGGGGGTTCCAAATTTGTATCCTTTCCATGTTTAGTCTCGGTAGCCTTTGGTTCATCAACCTTCTCTTTATCTATTTTGACTAGTGGCTCGATTTCCATATCTTGTGTAATCACAGTGGTACAAATTTGAACAATAGGGTAATTGTGTACTTTCATCAATATAGGATTAGTACTTTACAATGATGTTACATCCACATCCACACACTCGCTGTCTCATACTTGTATGTCCATGACATCCTCATCTTTAGATAACTCTTTTGTAGGATCTATATCCTCTGATGTATCTTCAATAATTACCTCTGCATTGTCAATATTTAGATCAATAGGATCTACCTAGCTTGTGCTTTACTTAATTTGATCAACAATGGTTGTACCTTGACTCTTTTTTGCTTCCTTAGGTTCGATATCTTTTACATGAAATATCTCCTTCCATTTTGTATCAGTTTTCCTATCCAAAAATAGTATATCTCCATTCATTATTCTCAGGGCTCTTCCATTGACTAGAAATTTCTTCAAATGTTTCTTTAGTGCTTCATCTATTTTAGATGGTGCAAGGTCAGGAATAGTATGTACTAGTTATCTCTCTCTCATTTTCTTTTCAACATTGATGGAATACTTCCATCTTACATATATCATGTTGTATAACTCCTTTGGTATCTTCTCTACTAGCTCAATTGGGGTTAATCTATAGCTTAGCAATGTTACCACAACTGCTTCTTCAATCTTAAGCTTATCTGCTTCATTCCTTTTCTCATACTTCAATTGTCTCATACCTCCAAAACCCCCAGTATTATTTAATGCTTCAAGTGCATCCTCAAAATGTTTTGGGGCAAGTGACAGATTTGCAACTAGTGTAGTCCTTACTCCCTTATCTAAATCAATGCCACTCTCTCCTATGAGTAGAAACTTTCTCCTCAACTGTGTAGATTTTTTTCTACGTCTTCCTCAGACATAGGTTCTACCTCTTGGTTGTACTACCACTACAGATTTTTTTTCACTCGGTTGTACTGAGGATCTGGTGGTCCTTCCAGTACATCTTTTTCTTGGTGAGGCTACAAGTGTAAGTTGCTTGTCGGCTACAACAATATCTTGCTCATCCTCTATGTCCTTAACACTTGTATCATCAACTCCTAATGTTTTCGATAGAGTATCAATAATTTTTCCTATTTTCTTGACTTCCTTGGGTATCACAATGTTTTTCTTACTTCTTACTTTCACTTCCTTGTAGGTTCCATACCTTTTTGCCTTGGGATCAACTGGTTTAGATAATAAATATTCTATGTATTGTGACCCAATATGAATAACCATTTCATATCCCATCATTTGAATCCATTCAACTCTAGGCTCAATAGCCTTGATAATAAAGACATCAGTGTCTACTTAAAAACATATATTATCTTGATATTATGCAAACAGTTGAGGTGGGATCCTATACCTCTTATGCATTCATGCTTGGAATTTCAAAAGTAATTAGCCATGATTGCATCAAAATTATCTCCTAGAATTTGTATATACTCATTTATCTAATATATAATATGCCTACCGGGTATCCAAACCACATCTCCAATAGAAGGAAACGATTTTGACGATAGAATAAAATACATACAAACAATGAACCAAGTTTCAAAGTGTTGGTATTTGCTTTCATGATTGTGTTCATGTTGTCTTCTGATTGCTTCAACAAAATTTCACAAACATCTATCATAAATCCTCTCTTTACTATCTTGAATGCTAGATCTACTACTCCACATGGTACATTGTCCACTCAAGATGATTTAAATACTTGATAAGATAAGATATTATAGACATACCTTAACTCAGGATCCTCAACAATAGATATCATCATTCCTCTTCCATCCCTTTGTGCCTTGGTTAGATCAGTGAGATTACCCTTGTCAGTTTTCTTAGTGGCCTTGGGCTTATCTCCAATAGGGAATCCAGTTATGATGTGTAATATATCCTTGGTGATCTTAATAGGTTCATCCAACGACATGAACTGGTCATGTACTTGGCTGAATACCATCCTTATCCATTCTGTCTTAAAAACCCTCGGTAGATGAATAGCATGTGTCAAATCTTTTTCTTCTAGGTGGATATGCTCCTCCTTCACTTACTCATTCTTGCATAGCTTTTTGAATGAAGTGTCTATCTCTGCTTCGCACAATTCTTCAATTCTATAGTGAATGAATGTGCGGACATCTTCAATCAAGATTACTCTCGGTGGTATTGAAGATAGGGCTCCCATCATATTTATTTGGCGGCTATAGCTGGGGGTAACTTATCTTAAGGATTCACATATTCTACTTCCTTCACAATTGTAGGTTTATGTACCCTTGGTGCCATTAATACCTTCAAATATTTTTCTTACACAAACTAGGGCATGCTTGATAAAAGTACAACTTCACAAACACAACTCAAAATTTAGTAAATACCTTAAATGTTACACAATACTCTTGCAAATATTTAGCAATACCTTAAATTTTCTTTGGTAGCTCGATGGAATGATCGCTCTGCAATGTGCTTAAGTGTTCTTTGAAAATGTTAGGGTTAAATGATTAGCAAAATGACCTATTTATAGCTTTTGCATGATTAGGGTTTCTAATGGATCTTTTAATGTGCATTAAATGCAATTTTCGAGTCCCCTTTTACCTTTATATTGACTGCATAGTTACTTTTCTTGACCGAGTTAAAAAAAATAACTATATATAACAATATTCAAACATGATTTCACAACTTATCCAAATGCATCTTGATATACTGATATGGATCTTAACTCTTATGCTTAGGACCTGAAGTAAGATTTATTATAAGCATGAATTTCCTACATAACTCTCACAAGTTAGGTGGAGCTCAGTGTGCCTGACTCGGTAGAGATGGTGTTTTTTATGGCTCCAAATGACGTTCCATCTTCCTGACTCTTTCTCCTTCATTTTTTGTTCATTTGTTATCTAATTTCTTCCATAGTAGGTAGAGTCTTCTTTTGTAGTTTCATCTTCAGTTGGTGCATCTCCTCAGTATCTGCAATTCCTTGCTAGGTGTCCTATCTTATGATAGTGATGACATGCCATGCTAGGGTTCCTCCATGATTTTCTGTTATACCTTCCATTCATCAACATGCAATTTGCAGCAATATGTCCAAACCTTCCACATGAAAAACATGATATCCTTGTGTTATAATCCCATGGTACATATGTGCTAGCTTGGTTAGCATTTGCATTCCCTCTGTTAGGCATCCACTTATCATTTATTTTCCTTCTCTACACTCCTCAGTCGTGTGACCATACTTGTTACAATTCTTGCAGTAACCATCAAACTTAGTTTTCCTTGTGTTGTTAGTAATGTTGGTTCTTCACTCAAAAGATTTATGTCCATATATATTACATCTAAAGCAATAACCATAAATTTGGTGTACTCGATACTTTACCTCTTCTACTTTTGCAATTGTTAGCTGTATGTCCAAGCTTCCCACAATAATTGTAATTTGGATTCTTTGGAATCAGTGGGGGTGCAATACCTTGATCTTTTGGTGGATCTGATGACTCTCCTTTCTCAGTAGTGTTTCTCTGTCACTCATCGCTTCCAATTCATAAACTATTTATCCAGTGATTTCAATGCCTCTTCATTTCTTTTTAGTATTTCATTTTCATTTTTCTCAACTTTCAATCTTTTTCTAGTCTTTCAATCTCATCTTTCAATGTCTGATTCTCAATTCCTTTCGTGTACAATCTTGATTCGCATTAAGAAGTTGGTCGGTCATATCATAGTGAACTCAGGTTACCCTTATGATTTCATTATCTTTCTCATTTAACCTCATTTCAGATTGTCTTTTGTCTTCTTCAGTCATTTTCTTTTCATCTTCTACAATTCTTTTACCTTTAATTAGTTTAGTCATCCTCATACTTTTGATTTCAACATCTTTCTTCATTAGACCCAACAGTTCGGTAAGTGAGTCATTATTTTCAAGTAGTTCTCTTATAGTTGTTTCGGATTCATCATTCAAGCTTCCTTGAGATGTTGTCTCAAGGGTATCAACTTGATCTTGTGTGAGCTTTAGCTCATCATATAGTTTCTTTCTTATTCTTAGGGACTTCTCAAGTTTCTTTCTGAGATCGGTGACTAGTTCTTATGCATTCTCCAACTCAAATTCAAGCTCGTCAATCCTCTTATATTGCCTATAACTTTCCATGACTATGATCTTTAACACTTAGGTGGTCAAACCTTAAACTTAAGAGTATAAGCTTTGATACCAATTGTTGGAATAACTTGTGGAAAGTTGGGAATGAGAGGGGAGGGGTGAATTAGTACCACTAAAAACTTTATATATCTCAATTCATTGATTAACCATATACTATTGCTTACTGATTAAAAAATTCAATAACATGAAATGAAATTAATGTAAGGCTCATAAAACATAACATAAAAATATTCAAGAAATAGAACTAATAACACCATTATTTAGTAATGCAGAAATCCTTGGTTAGAGGAAAAAATTGTGGTGGGGATGACACCCACAACCTTCACTAACTACAGTATAAAGGGTGCACGATTAGAGCTTACAATGTTTAGCCATTTTGATAGCTTTACCCGGTTAAGAGTATAAAAGACTTGTTAGGTCTACTTGGTTAAATGATTTTACAATCTCTACACCTAGAGATGTACCCTGTTAAAGGATTTACAAATATAAGATCCATTAAGATCTACCCAGTATTGGGATTTATAGCTCTCAATACAATAGTATTAACAACTCAACAATATCTACTATATTGCATCAAAAACAAATGATGATCACACTCCATGTGCTATGAAATGTGTTACCTCAAAATCATACTATAACAATGCTCTTGTTCTGCTCTGCTATTGTTGATTCACTGCTCAACAATCTCTGTTCTACTCATGTTCTTCACGTGAAAACAACTCATTCAACTTTTGCCTTCAATATCTTCAGCAACTTGTTATTATTCATCAACTCTTTAACTATTTGGTTCATCCAATAAATAGAAGAGTTTTGACTCTTAATCTTATGCTTTAGGTATGCTATGAATTATTCTGAACCATTAGATCTTCTTTTCTACTTGGTGACTGTATCAATTTTACCTCGATAGTTGGTGTTATTCTTGGAAATAACAAACTTTCTTTAACTGCTTAATCTACTCCTTAGATCTTTACTTTGAATTATATTAGTCATTGACCTTGTAAGAAACTGTTCTTCGTGCTTTGTAGAATCATAATTAATGCTCTGACAATTCATTAAATGTGTCCTTATTGTGTTTTGAATCAATTGAGTAGCTCGGTAGAGTAATTCCTCTTGCTCGGTTAAATGATCTTTAGTACTCGGTAACTGTCAACTCGATGTACTTCATATGCGCTTAGTTCAGTGTATCACTCGGTAACTGTAGACTCTTGGTATAGTGTCTTTTAGCTCTTTGTGCTTTACTGACTTCACTAACTTACTCGATGTGAATTAATGACTAGTTAAATACTTGACTTTCTTACTTTCACCGATTGATTCTTCTAACTCTTGTGACTTTGACTTAAACTAATGACAACAAAGTATCTTATAGAGATAGGGTAAAAGCACAATAATATGTCACCCTTTTACAAAGGAAAAGGTTAATAGCACCAAAATTGTAAAACTTCAAGGGCATAAAAGTCACATTTCTGTTGAGAATTTGAAGATGATGTAAACTAAATAAATGTGTGAAATAGGATGAATTATATGCCTATAATTTTTTTAAAAAAAATTAAACCAAAATTAATATATGTTTTGAAAATTTTAGGTCTATTTTTCATTTCCTGAAAAATACTGTAAATCAAGGAGTTTACTTCCCGCCAAATCATTATTAGTAAAACATTGTTTTTTCCTCCAATTTTTGAGTATGTTTCAGATGAAATGTATAGCTAGTGCAAAGAAAAAGAAAGAAGTGTTTTCGATCTATAGTTTTCCCGTTATAAGTTTTCAAAGTCAAACTAACCTGAAATCAACAGTTTTTGTCTCCCGCCACTTTTCCCCTATCAAAACTATACCAAAAACCAAATAAATTACATATTATTGAAGAGGACTCTCTTGTCTAGTGTTTTCTATGATTTTAAATTTTTTTTGAATTGATTTATCATTTTTTAATATTTTCCGAATCAACGACTGCTTGACTGTTAAAATACCCATTTTCAATATTTTTTAATTAAAATAGACTATGTCTAATTAAAATGCTATAAAATCTATATGAGGATATTCTTGACTCTGATCTCTACAAAAGGGTATTTTTCATTTTTTTAAAAACATCATTAAAAAGACTAGGAGTTATTGAAACGTCACTTTTTCTGAAATAATTTTATTTCTATGGTAATTGGACTCAAAGTGGTATAAACATACATTTAATACAAATTTCCAATTGTAAAAGTTAAAGAACTTATCTAACTTAGCTATAATGAATCTAGCTAGACTATATGTTTGACCAAAAATTATTTTTAGTTAGAAATACTAAAATTCAGCTATGATGATAAGTTAGCCTAAAAGGTGATAGATTATTGTGCTTTTACCTGAGACTTGATATTAAGTCTCAGCAAGTAAAAAAAGGATTGCTACTTAATTAAATCAAATCTTTTCCTTAAAAGTAGCAGCTCCCTACTTTTTAGAGTTGCGAATTTGAGCAGGTTGAAAAGGTGGGGGGGACAAAATTTGCCCCACCAGCTTAGGCTTCTTTTTTGCCACTTGTCAATCATCTGAAATATTTTAAATTCTTATCAATAGATTTTTAATTATTTTTCAGTTTATTTTTTCATGTGAAATGAATATTGCTAAATAAAAAAATGATGAGACTACTCAAGCTTTCATAAATTGTGGAGCTTAAATATTTAAGAATGAATTCCACTACAAAATTCATGGGACCTCTTAATTTAAAATAATCCAAAAAATTCTTAGGGACACCCACTGAGAGTTTTTAGGAAGCCCCCCTTCATGGGACCACACCCTAACTTGGAAACATTATATATATATATATATATATATATAATAATGAAAAATTAGAAATAAATAAAAAGAACATATATCCTAATCCAAGAAATTTGAACTTCCTCATTACAAACAAAAAAAATATATATTAAAAAAATAAACAAAAAATCCAATAAATAAGAGATGCATCATGTCAAGTTCATGTCAATAGTGTGATTGTTTGTGTTCATCTAGATTTAATTAACGTTGCTAAAGAACAAACCTAATTTCTATTGTTTTACAAAGTGAACCAAGATATCAAAGACTTCCAAATAAATCTTCAAAAGCATTGGGTTAAGACCACAAAGAAGGATTTGCTTAAACTAATTTGTTAGAAACCGCTACTCCTTTCAAATAGTCTATATATTGGAAAAAAATTGAACTTTTGAGGATCAAAATCCTAAAAGATGATACAACAACAAAAGTACACAAATATGAAAAAAAATAGAGTACAAATATAACCAAAATAACGTAATATATTAAAAGATCCAATGAAAAAATTAATATGTATGTGGATGAATTGATATTAATAAAACAGTTTTAAATTGTTGAATTGTAGGTAAAATAACTTTCAAAATAAATTATTTTGTCACCATGTCATATCTATATAAACTATACTTGGTCATTCAAAAAATTAACAGGGTTGACAATTTAACCATGAAATTTAATGTATCACAACTTGTTTATAATGATTGAATGACAAATCATTGTTACCTCTAAAGTCAACCAATAAAAAATATACAATAAGTCAAGATATGACCTTTACAATAGTGACCATGTCATTTAAGCAATTAATACAACAATTATCATATCATTCAAGCCATTAACACAATTGATATATCATTATATGAATTAAATGTTTATTGACATATTTAAAAAGATATAATCTTGATTTTTACCCTTATTTTTTCAATATGGACCAATAGATAGACAAATAAATGATATTTTTACAATAATTTATATAATAGAGAGTTAAATATAACTTTAGCAATTTTTAATGAGGAAATTTTTGGATTCAATTGTGTAAAATATGTTTGCATCAATGTTTCAGATGGCATTCCATGATCGGTCTTTCGAATGTAAGAGAGGTCTTCAGGATGTAGGAGAGCAATTATATGAAATCATTTGCTCCTGATGAATCATAGAAAATGATTAAAACGTCGACATGAAAAAAATTTACACAATTGAATCTAAAAATTTTCCTTTTATAATCAAACATGATAGAAATCTAACAAGTTGATTCAAAATTTAATGTATCACAACTTGTTTATAATGATTGAATGACAAATCATTGTTCCTTCTAAAGTCAACCAATAAAAAATATACAATAAGTCAAGATATGACCTTTACAATAGTGACCATGTCATTTAAGCAATTAATACAATAATTATCATATCATTCAAGCCATTAACTCAATTGATGTTTCATTATATGAATTAAATGTTTATAGACATATTTAAAAATAGATAATCTTGATTTTTACCCTTATTTTTTTTAATATGGACCAATAGATAGACAAATAAATGTCAATTTTACAATAATTTATAATAGAGAGTCAAATATAACTTTAGGAATTTTTTATGAGGAATTTTTTTGGATTCAATGACTATGATCTTTAACTGTGGGGTGATCCTGTTTCCCTGGCCCCTTTTTTGTGAATATGTAACTTTAATATTTCATTAATAGAGAAGAGACTATTCATCAAAAAAAATAAAAATTTACATCAATGTTTCAGATCACATTCCATGATCGGTCTTTTGTATGTAGGAGAGGTCTTCGGGATGTAGGAGAGCAATTACATGAAATCATTTGCTCTTGATGAATCATAGAGAATGATCGAAATGTTGACACAAAAAAAATTTACACAATTGAATTTAAAAAAATTCCTTTTATAATCAATCATAAACTGTAAAAATCTAACAAGTTGATTCAAAATTTTAATTCTATACAATGATTGGTCAAATTGTTAAAAAAATTAAATTTAATAATAAAACCATAAATATTATGCAAGTATTCATGCCCTAACAGGAACTAAATTATACATCAGAATAATTATTACACAATAATTTAACATCAAAATAAAATATAGCCATAAGAAAGCTGGACCATGAAGAAGAGTAGACTTAAATATCGCAAGTCAAACTTTAAGTGATACTTAAACATCGCTAAAAACTTATGAGTAATTTCAAAGCAGGTCGACCGATCAACACAGAAGCTCCTGAGAAGGCGTAGAGAATCAACAAATTCAATTGCCAATCCTTATAAAAATGTTCAAATGTTAACTGAAACCCTGTGGAAAAGGCTGTCGCCATTAAATTCTACTTCTTAAACAACCAAAGCTCAGTTCCCAACACATGCTTTGATTCCGCCATGAGAGCACAAAATTTTATTAAAATCTAGAGCTTGAAAGTACGGCAGAACCTGAGGAGAATCCACGAGATGCCCAACCTTGCATTTCTTCACTGTCAAGCGATAAGCTTTTGCCTTCTCTGAACATTCTCCTGTTTAAATCACCCATCCTCAACATTCAAGAATCACAGTTTTCTTCCTCTATCTCTTGATTGTGAGATAAGATAGCTTATTTAATACATTCTATTGAATACCCATTTCAGATTTGCTGACATAGATCAGAAAAATCATGGGTTTTGGTGCAGTTGTGTAGGTGGCCATTTGTTTGGGCAGTGTGATAATGGTGTCTGCAGCAGGGAACAACAATGGTTATGATGCCATGCAGGACTACAAAATGTTGCCAAAGAACTATAATGGGCAGCAGAGGGCTCTGTGCTATGCCAAGAATAGCAGGTGTCTGATGAAGATCTTGACCTGCCCTCTTGAATGCCCCCACAGGAAACCCAGAAGGGCCAGAAAGTTCAAGGTTTGCATGATTGATTGCAGCAACAAATGTGAAACTACATGCAAATGTAAGTAGTTCTTTAATCAGATTGGTGATGGAAAAACAGTTAATTTTTTGAGCTATTGTAATTGAATATCGTTGGTATCTTTTTCTTACTTTGATATTTCTTTTAATTGTTGTGTGTAGATGTTTGCGTCACACTCTATGATCTATTATTCTCTAGTCTTTTAGCTCTCTTGCATCTTAATGATGGTTCATAAAGTGTGACTTGAAACATGGATGCAAAAAAATCACACACAATCGAATTAAAAAGTACATTGTATGAATTGTAGAAATTATCTTTGATATCACATAACTTTACATATTAGATATAGTTTACATGTATTATGTATCTCATTTGTTGTTGGGTGCAGTTAGGAAGCGCAATTATAAGGGTTTTGGATCCGTATGCTATGACCCACGCTTTGTAGGTGGCGATGGTGTAATGTTCTATTTCCATGGTGCTAAGGATAAGGACTTTGCTCTTCTTTCTGACCACCACCTTCACATCAATGCTCATTTTATTGGTACAAAGCCTCAAGGTCGAAAACGTCCCTATACTTGGGTCCAAGCACTAGCTCTCAAGTTCAACTCCCACACCTTTACAATAGCTGCCAAAAAGTCTTCCAAATGGGATGAAAACCTTGAACATCTTATGTTCACCTTTGACGGAGAGGCCTTTACAATTCCAGGTTCATTTCTCTACTTTTTAACTCACAATTTTCTAGTTTTCTGAACATAGATAATAGAGACTACTGAGGTATAAATTTACAACCATATATTGGTCACATAAAAATGATACTTTTTGTTCTTGTGAATATATTAGTGAACTCGTTTCATTTTATTTTATTTCATTCATGGATAATAGACACTATTGAGGTATAACTTTATGGACATATATTGGTCACATATTAACTATACTTTTGTTCTTGTGACAATATTATTAAACTTAATTCATTTTATTTCATTTCATTCAGAAGAAGATCTTGCTAAGTGGACCCATACAGTGCTTGGCCCAACCACCATGTCAATTGAGTGTATCGAGGAAACCAACAATGTCAACATCATTGTCCCAGGGACTGTTAAAATATTTGTGAGTGTGGTACCCATCTTAGAAAAAGAAAACCTCATGCAC
>MU226274.1:1879895-1895848 GCA_018584345.1 Thuja plicata | reverse complement strand
CTTTATTATCCACCAATTGCAAATATTGCAAATATTCTTCAGTGTCTCCATTTGAGGGCTTGATTGTGAATGAGATGGAGACATTTAAGGTAGAGTGTTCTAGTAACAATGGAAATGGGGGTATGGTATGTCGAAGGTAACTTTAGATAATATTATTTGATCGAATATAGTCAATTTATTGAGATTTTTCAATAAAGGATCTAGATCATGTCAAGCTAAGAGTTTGATCTAAAATGAGTATAGAAAATAAAGCTTGTACCTTGAAGTCCATATATGGACATATAATGGAGTATGAGAGTGTATTTATGTTTAATTTTTAATGGAAAAATATTATATTATTATTATATATATTGTTTGATTCCTCCAAAAATTTATCAAGCACTTGAAAAGAATATATGATTAAAGAACGAATTTTATGTTATTTAATTTCATACTTTTTTTCTTTATTTGAATATAATATTATTCTTTATAAGCTTGCATATTTTTTTATATTATTATATTTTAATAATTATTTCATTACTACTGATTGTATTAAAATATATATTAATTGAAGTCTAATACACTATAATAAAGTATACTATATCTCACTTGAATGAATTTCATGATATATATATATATATATATATATATATATATATATATATAATTTGTTAATATTGAAATTTTCCCAAAGATTCAAAATCTTATTTTATTTTGGATTGTTTTGAATTAAAATAACTTTAAAGAAAGAAAATGAAAAGATTTAATTATCTATAAGGAAATTAGTACAAATTAAAACTATATCCTAAAGTAGAAGCCTAATTTACAAGTAATTGACTAACACAAGAATTATGATTGACAAAAGTTAAGAGATAACACATGAATATGGGAAATAGAAGTAAGGTATGGCCAAGAGAGGTCAAAACGTAAAGTAGAAATAGATGCACCTAATATCTAATTAAGTGACGATTGGAAATAAATTGTACAAGGATTTAGGAAGTTGCAAACCAAATTTGCAAGCTCAAATAGTGGAAATGGCACTTTAGTTCTTAAAAGACGGTCAAGACACTTGTATTTTTATATAGATATACCATACACACTTTCTTTTTTAACCAAACATCTTTAGCTAAGAAAAGACTCAAACTTTTGGGACATATTTATCTTGAGATCCAGAATGCGTTTATTTTTTACCACCTATCAAAAATCATAACAAAAATGAAAATATGATAAAAATAATATTACCTTTTAATCAACAAAAAATATGAGAGATTTTAAATTATAGGAAAAATTTCACTTCGTAAAAGAAACAAGAACTATCTTATTTGGACCACAAGCCCATTAGAAGTTGTTTGAGATATTTGAACAATCTTTTGATGCAAGGATATTTGCTTCAATAAAATTAGGCATTGGAAGAGCTTAATATGTCCAAGAAATGCATGTTCCAAACTAGTTAACAAGTATAAGAGATCACATTTTTAATGAGTTATTGATTACTTATTCCTTCTACAAAAACTGTCCACAACCTATACTTAATGCCACGTAAACCCATTGAAAGCTCATTCTTATAATAATCACATCCTAAAGGTCTTCCTAAATTGGATCTAATTATGAAAAACATATTAATGAAAATATATAATTTAAACCTTTATTGGATACAAATTTAGGAAAGGGGAACTAGGAGGTATAAGGAAATAATGGGAGAAAATATAGGGGAATGGAATGAAGATAAAAAAGGATAGAAAAATAGTTGAGAATGGAGAGATGAGGAGAGAGGGAGAATGAGATAAATGAAGAATATGGGGAAAAACCTAATGGTAATGGAAGGGAAAATTGGGAAATATGGTGATAGATGGAGAAAATGAAGTCCAGAGAGGGGAAATGCTTGCATAAGTATCCATAAACATTCATTTTTTTGTAAAGTCCCAAATGACATGCCATAATGGTGATCTAAAGTTGCAAATTATTTCTAGGGTGTATTTCATATTCTTCAATTAAGATATATCATCAATATACCTTGTATAATCTTTGAGATACTAAAAGGTAGATGCATGCTTGAGATTTTCTTTTTGGCCTATACTCATAGAAATTATCACCTTACCATTTAGGGACCTCATCATCATGAAAAAACATATACAATGGTGACCCCTTGTTGATAGACATGCCAAATTCATCTTCATAAATAATATCAAATGAACTGCTACGAACAACTTCTCGAGGTATTACTAGCCATGATGTATGCCATCATTTTTCATCATATAATAACTTTCTATTAAGCGTAATAGGATGCTTATTAACATCTTCATCTATTTGAAGCATAAGAGAAATACTAGTATAGGGTGAAGCACCAAGGGTAAAGAGTTTATAATGCTCATAATACCTTGGAATTACCATGACCTATGCATCCTGATGGTTCCCAAATCAACATATTGGAAAGTATTTAAGACTATGCCAAATTATATGATCAATCTTTCTAATTGACTTGGCCAACTAATAGGATCAATCAAACTTTATTAGAATCCTCTGCACTTCAGGCTCTGTAAAACCTAGGTGCATTCACCTATTCACCAACTAGACCTTCAAAGTCGATGCTTTTTATAGAAGATGATATTTTACTGTCTTTATTCTACTACTTTCCTCTATCTCATAATGGCATGAGTTCCTAAAATAGATCAATCAGATTATTGACTTCTTGATTGTAAATTCCTTTTATTGTTATCTTCTACTTCTCTTTTAATGCTACCTTCTACTTTCTTCTACTACTTTACTTCTTTAGTTCTAATCTATACTGCTACCAACTCCTACTGAAATAATAATTGATTTTTTTTTGAAATTGTATATTTTTTATTGATAAAAAAAGTTCCTTATCCTTATTGGGCACAAAGTCACCCCTCCTCAAATCCTCATGTACAAATTTGTGAGATAGTATTCTATCTTTTAGATAAACTATCAGCCATTTAATCCTATCAATGCAATATGATTTAGTATAAAACACACCAATTAGTCTAATTAATTTTAATTTCTCTTTTAGAAATTCATTCAGACAATAAACATAAGGAAAACACTTCGTAAATGCTTCTTGATATTCAAATTAGTGTGAGAGACAAATAACCTCTTTGCACAAGTATTGAAAATGGCAATTAATTCTTTGGATTAATAAACACAAAGGACCAATTTGACAAGAAAATAATTCCAGACCACAATTGCAGAGAAAGAAACTGGATCTTTATATTAATCTTCAAAATCAAAGTACATTGTATATAAACCACCCCTGCTCAACATTCAAGAATCACTTTTTTCTTCCTCTATCTCTTGATTGTGAGATAAGATAGCTTATTTCAATACATTCTATTGGATAGCCATTTCAGATTTGCTAACATAAATCGGAAAAATTATGGGTTTTTGTGTAGTTTTATGGGTGGCCATTTGTTTGGGAAGTGTGATGATGTTGTCTATAGAAGAGAACAACAATGTTTATGATGCCATGCAGGACTAAAAAATGTTTCCAAAGAACTATAATGGGTAGCAGAGGGCTCTGTGCTATGCCAATAATAGCAGGTGCCTGATGAAGATCTTGACCTTCCCTCTTGAATGCCCCCACAGGAAACCCAGAAGGGCCATAAAGTTCAAGGCTTGCATGATTGATTGCAACAACAAATGTGAAATTACATGCAAATGTAAGTAGCTCTTTGATCAGATTGGTGATGGCGAAACAGTCATTTTTGAACTATTGTAATTGAATATCTTTGATATCTCTTTCTTACTTTGATATCTCTTTCAATTGTGTGTATATTTTTTGTATTAATATTTGGGTCACACTCTATGATATATTATTCTCTACTCCCTCAGCTCTGTTGCATCTTAATGATGGGCCAGAGAGTGTGACTTGAAATATGCATGCAAAAAAATCACACACAATCAAATCCAAAATCCACAATATGAATTGTAGAAATTATCTTTGATATCACATAGCTTTACATATTAGATATAGTAAATTACATGTATTATATATATCATTTTTTTTGGGTGCAATTAGGAAGTGCAAATATAAGGGTTTTGGATCCGTATGCTACGACCCATGGTTTGTAGGTGGCGATGGTGTAATGTTCTATTTCCATGGTGCTAAGGATAAGGACTTTGCTCTTATTTCTGACCACCACCTTCACATCAATGCTCATTTTATTGGTACAAATCCTGAAGGTTGAAAACATCCCTATACTTGGGTCCAAGCACTACCTCTCAAGTTCAACTCCCACACATTTACAATAGCTGCCAAAAAGTCATCCAAATGGGATGAAAACCTTGAACATCTTATGTTCACCTTTGACGGAGAGGCCTTTACAATTATAGGTTCATTTCTCTACGTTTTAACTCCCAATTCTCTAGTTTTCTGAACATGGATAATAGAGACTATTGAGGTATAACATTACAAGCATATATTGGTCACATAAAAATGATACTTTTTTGGTCTTGTGAATATATTAGTGAACTCATTTCATTTTATTTTATTTCATTCATGGATAATAGACACAATTGAGGTATAACTTTATGGACATATATGGTCACATGTTAATTATACTTTTATTCTTGTGACAATATTATTAATCTTATTTCATTTCATTCAGAAGAAGATCTTGCTAAGTGGACCCCTCCAGTGCTTGGCCCAAACACCATGTCAATTGAGCATATCGAGGAAACCAACAATGTCAATGTCATTGTCCCAGGGATTGTTAAAATATTTTTGAGTGTGGTACCCATCTTAGAAAAAGAAAACCTCATGCACAACTACCAACTACCCAATGATGATGTGTTTGCTCACCTTGAAATGCAATTCAAGTTCTTTAATCTCTCCTCTGAAGTGGAAGGTATCCTTGGCCAAACTTATAGGCCTGGATTCAAGAACCCTATGAAGAGGGGTGTCCCTATGCCTATCATGGGTGGTGAAGACAAATATGCTACATCTTTATTATCCACCAATTGCAAATATTGCAAATATTCTTCAGTGTCTCCATTTGAGGGCTTGATTGTGAATGAGATGGAGACATTTAAGGTAGAGTGTTCTAGTAACAATGGAAATGGGGGTATGGTGTGTCGAAGGTAACTTTAGATAATATTTTTTGAACGAATATAGTCAATTTATTGAGATTTTTCAATAAAGGATAGATCATGTCAAGCTAAGAGCTTGATCTAAAATGAGTATAGAAAATAAAGCTTGTACCTTGAAGTCCATATATGGACATATAATGGAGTGTGAGAGTGTATTTATTTTTATTTTTTTATAAAAAAAACTAATATATTATTATTATATATATTTTTTGATTCCTCCAAAAATTTATCAAGCACTTGATTAGAATATATGATTAAAGAATGAATTTGATGTTATTTTAATTTCATACTTTTTTTCTTTAATTGAATATAGTATTATTCTTTAAAAGCTTGCATATTTTTTTTATATTAATATATTTTAATAATTGTTTCATTACTACTGATTGTATTAAAATATATATTAATTGAAGTCTAATACACTATAATAAAGTATAATATTTCTAACTTGAATGAATTTCATGATAAAAAAATATATATAATAAAAATTTAATATTGAAATTTTCCCAAAGATTCAAAATCTTATTTTATTTTGGATTGTTTTGAATTAAAATAAATTTAAAGAAAGAAAAGGAAAAGATTTAAATTACCTATAAGGAAATTAGTACAAATTAAAACTATATTCTAAACTAGAAGCCTAATTCACAAGTAATTGACTAACACAAGAATTATGATTGACAATAGTTAAGAAATAACACATGAATATGGGAAATGGAAGTAAGGTATAGCCAAGAGAGGGAAAAACGTAAAGTAGAAATAGATGCACCTAATATCTAATTAAGTGACAATTCAAAATAAATTGTACAAGGATTTAGGAAGTTGCAAACCAATTTTGCAAGCTCAAATAGTGGAAATGGCACTTTAGTTCTTATAAGATGGCCACGACACTTGTATTTTTTATATAGATATATTATAAACACTTTCTTTTTTAACCAAACATCATTTAGCTAAGAAAAGACTCAAAATTTTGGGACATATTTATCTTGAGATCTAGAATGTGTTTATCGTTTTCCACCTATCAAAAATCATAACAAAAATGAAAATATGATAAAAAAAAAATATTACCTTTTAATCAACACAAAATATGAGAGATTATAAATTATAGGAAAAAGTTCACTTCGTAAAAGAAACAAGAACTATCTTATTTGGACTACAAGCCCATTAGAAGTTATTTGAGATATTTGAACAATCTTTTGATGCAATAATGGTGATCTAAAGTTGCAAGTTATTTCTCATATGATCCTGAATTTGATCTAATTATTAGATATTTTCGTAAAGTCCCAAATGATGCTATAATGGTGATCTAAAGTTGCAAATTATTTCTAGGGTGTATTTCATATTCTTCAAGTAAGGTATATCATCACTATAACTTGTATAATCTTTGAGATACTAAAAGGTAGATGCATGCTTGAGATTTTCTTTTTGGCCTATACTCATAGAAACTATCACCTTACCATTTAGGGACCTCATCATCATTCAAAAACATGTGCAATGGTGACCCCTTGTTGATAGTGTTGGAAATAATGGAATGGTGTACTAAGAGGGGAGGGGTGAATCAGTACCCTCAACACTTTTATCAATTTAACCTTTATCCTTTTATGTAATCAATTGTATTACCATTCATATCTACTATTATATCTTTGTGTATGTAACATCAATTCATAATTCAATAAGCATGTAAAACATTCATAGAAGCATTCATGAAATGTTCACATGACATGAGATTTGGTAATGTAGAAAACCCTTGTTAGAAGGTAAAAATTGAGATGGGGATGAAACCCACAAAGCTTCTATATCTGTAGAATGGAAGGGGTCAGTTAAGTATTACAATTTGATTACTTCTGATGATTTATCTTGTTAGGAGTATTATGTGGAGACTGGTTAAGGTCTACTCTGTTAAGAGCTTTAGCAACACTATTTAGTGTGCACTCGGTTAACAGATTTACATAAGGATTGTTAAATCCACCTTTCTTGAAAGGATTTCTTCTATTTGCTAAACTTGTTATAATGTAGACAAAAATATGTAGTAACTTCAATGTATGCAATCTACCATTGTTGATTACAGATCCATTAAAGATTACAATTATTATGTATCACCTAGTGTGATTGATTAATACCTTTGTTTCTTGGTAGCCATGAATCTGGTTCTTGATAACCTAATGCATCTTTTATTATGGCTTGAAAACCTTAGTTTGATCTATAGATGTGCTCCTTGTCATCCTCACATTCTCTTTGAAATGAATGATTACACATCTATTTATACAATAGATTGACCAATTTCAGTTTCACGTATTACAAAGATAACTCTATGATCGAAGGTTTAACACTTGACCTTGATCTCCTAGTTTGCATGTTTTCAATATGTTAGATTGATTAAAGCAATTAAAATTCCAATGCTTGTCCCTCAAGAAATGGTTTTAAATCAAATCAAAATGCTAAATATAAAACATAACTATTTTATCTAATGTGGAAGTCAGATCCACATTTCTCAGGATTTAACTGACTTTTGATGTCTGATGCTCGGGTTGCTCTGTTGTCAGTCTGTCAGTGTTGCTTCACTGAACTGTCTGTCGGGTTCCCTTTCTCTATCATGTTCCTCTTCTTTTCTACTCTGTTGGTTTACACTTCAACATTTTTGGGTTGAACTATGTAAATTGTGTCAGGTTTCTCTTGTGATCTGTCTTTTTGGGTTTCTATGCTCTTCACACTTTTAGTGACCTTTGTTATCTGTACTTTTAGTTTGTACTGAAAGTCTGTCTTTCAGTGATGGTTCAAAAATTGTTTTCCCTTTGCATATACTAATGGAAAAATAATGTCTTCAATCTCCCCCTTTGATATTAGTATCAAAAACTTATATGTGCATAATAATAAACTTATGTAGTATGTACACCATATGTTTACCTTGTCATTTATGACTCCCCTATGTATATGTCGATATAGTATATGTATATACATGTACACTTGCCTTTATACTATACTCCCTTTTTACTACTGTACATATCATTTTCCCCTAGTGTACATATCATTTTCCCCCTCTTTTGATAGTAAGGGAAAAGGTGTATACTTACAACTTATCAAAAATATGGGAATAGGAATTCTTCATGTCTGTTGGGAGTAATGGGAAGTAGTACTGAGAGGGGAGGGGTGAATCAGTACCTCTAAAAAATTTTCATATTCTTTATTCAATTAACCTTTGTAATCAATTGCATATCCATTCAATCTTATCTAAACTTTCTTTGTGTGAGTTATATCAATTCATAACATTAATAAACATCTGAGTCATTCATAGAAACATTCATGAACATAATTGACACATAACACAAGATATGAAATTACAGAAAACTCCTGTTACGAAGTAAAAATTGCGGTGGGGATGGCACCCACAAAACTTCACTATCTGATGATCTACCCTGTCGGGAGTATTGGTGGAGACCTTTTAAATTGTACTCTGTTAGGAGCTTTTAGCAACACTTTTAAGTGTGCACTCGGTTAAGAGATTTGATATTGGACTGTTAAATCCACCTTTCTTGAAAGGAAATTTTACACTTTGCTCCACTTGTTAGAATGATAGAAAATTACAAATTGACCTGGTAAATGCAATCTCCTATTTCTAATATAGATCCTATGTAGTTCACATAAAAATATTATCACCTTAACTATGATTGAATAATACCTCCGATTATCGGTTTCCTCTGTTCTTGGTTTTGCTAACCAAATTATTTTTTCTCTGTTCTGGTTCTTGAAACTCTCAATTAAATCCATAGATGTGCTCATTTTGTTCTCCTTTCTCTTACACACACATTCTAATGAATGATTACATCATCTATTTATAGATGGATTGATTTCATCGAGTTGTGATAAAAATAATGTTAACTCTAAGATCAGGTATACAACTTACACCTAGATCTCCTAGTATATGTGTTTTAAATCAGTTAGACCGGTTAAAATACTTACATTAATGTTTCTTGTCCCTAAAGAAGTGGATTTAAAACAATTAAATATCCTATAAATAGAACACACTTGCTTTATCTGATGTGGAAGTCAGATCCACTTTTTGCAAGCTGCAACTGACTTTCAGTTCAGTCTATCGGTCATGCTTGACTGTACTTCGGGTTTCACTGTCAGTTGCATTGTATATGTTTTGTCAGTCTACAGTGTAACTTGCATTTCAGGTTCCTCTATCGGGTTCCACTTTATCTCTTTGTATTGTGATTCTTGGTTTACACACTACCTTGTGTTATCGGTTCTCTCTGTACTTAGTCATTCTTGGTGATCTTCTAATCTGATCATCGGTTTTCCCTTTACTTTCTTTCAGTGTAAGATTACCAAAAGTGTTGTTTGAATACTAATGACAAATTAATGTCATCAATCTCCCCCTTTGACATTAGTATAAAAAATTGATATATACAAAATACAAACAAAATGTTAAGTATATACAACATATAATCCTTAGTCATTTTAATGACTCCCCCTATGTATATGTTGGTATATCTTTACATATTATATATTTTCCTTCTTCATGTCATTGTCCCTTTATGAATACACATATACATATCTACCTTTTTCCCATTCTGACTGAATGTACATAACATTTTCAATGATATTTTGTACAAGTATCATTTCCCCCTTTATTTGATATTAAGGGAAAAGGTCAATTACCTTAGAGCTTATCAAAAATGTGTGAATGAGAAGACTTCATGTCTTCCTTCATTTTCTCCCATTACTCCTTTAGTTTTTCTAGAGCCATTTTATCAAGAGTTATCTTGGCATGCATATCATAGATGTTGTCTGCTACATACATCTCAGGAGTTGCTATCAGTTGCCTTGCAAAACTGATATGTTGTTGTAGCAGTGTAAGATTTGGTGTAATTTGAGCCTATAGCTTAGGTACTTCTTCTTTGAATCATGTCTTTGCCTCCCACATCTCTTTCCTTAACTGTTTACTTCTATGATCTTTTCATAATGTAGTTTTACTGCATTTTTTCCATCTGTGGTTAAGCTACTAGCACTATTTGCTAGATCTGTATCTAGCTTTTCTATATTTTCACTATTTTATTGAGTGAAATTTTCTATTGTGCTCATCTTTTGAATTAAGGTTATAGCTTCAAATATGATGGGGTCTAATTAAGATATGAATTTTGATAGCTTTACCTTATTTTCTGCTACTTCTTGGCTGATGTTCTCTAGGAGCTTTTGTTGGTACTTCATTTTTTCTCTCTCCTTAATTTCCTTCTCAGCATCAATATTCTGAGTGGTGATTTCATTGGTGAGGGTAGCTAGTTGATCAAGTATGGGCTTTCTTTGATCAATATCAACATTGGGTACAATTTGATGTAGAATGTCCCATGTTGTTTCCAATACCATGGATTCCCTATGTTGTTTCTTCAACTTTTCTTAAAATGCCTTCCTCTAGCATATTTCTCCATATTCTTGCAGTGCATCCATGTCAAGTGTAGAGGGGTCACACTTTGGTATTTCAATGATTTCATCTAGTGTAACCTCTAACTTGTTCTTCTATGTTTTCTTCTTCTTCTTTTGTGACTCAGTAGAATGTAGCACAATTGCTAATTTCTTAGCCTTTTCTATTGTACTTGATGATGTGACTTGGTGTGCTTCTTTCTTCGGCTTTGCATCGGTTTCAGCTTGTCGGGTATCTATCGACGTCTCTAAATTCATCTTAGCATCAGTGGTAGCACATTTGTCTATTTTCTCAGGAGTTTAATTTTTTGGTTTGTCTCCTTCATTGGTTTCCTTTGCATCATCTATTTTGGTGTTCTCATTTTTGTCTTGAGTTTCCAAATCTTTTTCCTTATCTCCTTTTGTAACCTTGTTAATTTCGGTTACATCTTGAGTATCTCCGATGTTTTTCTGACCATCGGTGTTGTCTTTATTTTCTTCTTCTCCTGCATTCTTTGGATTTTCCTTGTCAGGTGATTTACTTGATTCTTGCATGATATTGATAGCTTGTATCAATATTGGCAATTTGCCTGGAATTTTCACCTGTGTGCCATCAATTTTTATGTCTTGTTCATCGGTTGTATCTTTTACAATAGTGACATATTCATTCTTATTGATTTCATTTGTTGGGTCATCGGTAATGTTGATGACATTGGTATCCACCATGTTATCATTTGTGGTATCATCCCATATTTCATCTAATACATCTACAGTTGTATTTCCTATTGTATCATCTTCTTCTTTATCCATCTCAATGGATGTATCATCTTGGGTTGCCTTATCAACATATTGTTGTTGAAGGTCTTTGTCGGGTCTATCTTTCAAGTTCAATCAACTTTCCTTCAAGAAATTTGTATGCCCTTAGCTTTGGTGAGAATTCCTTCTTGTGTTTCTCCATCATCTCATTTATCTCTACCCTTGTTGATTCATGTGGCATTAGAGACACAACTACTCTCTCTAATTTCTTTCTCATTTTCCAAAGCAAATGTCCAATGGGTAGATAATCTATCCAAGAGTTCTCGTGGAACATACTTTCCTTCAAATTGCATAGGTACATATTTGAAGTTATACATTTTAGCTATCAGGGCTTCCTCTATTTTATTTTGATCTTCTTGACTTCTTTTCTCCCATTTTCTAATGTGTGGACCACTAATGGATCTAGAATTTGCAATCTAAACACAAATGTCATCAGTAGTCTCAGGTTATTTTACCTTGACATTGTATGCCTCTAAGGCTTCATCTCACTCAGTGTCCTCTATGTCCTTTTGGGTTCTAATGTATTTTCTACCATTCTTGTTTTGTCCTCGTTTTGATTCAGGAGCTTTTCTTTTGTAAGTCCTAACTTTTCCTTTCTTAAGAGGTGAAGAAGTAGATTCTTTGGACGTTTGGCTTCTGGTCCTTGAAGCAGCTATAGTTCTTGGTTTCTTTGATGGTGAAGTAGGTGGGGAATCTGAATCTACTTCCTTAGATTCATTCTTTTCTTCATCTTTACCGATAGACACCTGTTCTTTGGTTTCCTCCTCTTGTTCAATTTCTTCAGCCTGCTCAGCTTCTTCCTCATCTATAGATAGAATCTTCTTGAGATTCTTTACCATTTTGTCCTTCTTCTTGACTATCTTCTTAACAACTAGGTCTGATTTAATTCTTGACTTAGCTTCTTCATATGTGCCAAACCTTGGTTGCCTTTTGTCCAATGGTTCATTGATTAAGGCATCAATTTCCTTTGTTGCAAGATCAATGTTGATCTCATATTCCAGTGGTTACAGCCATGTTTTCCTTGCTACTACAGGTTTGATGAAAGTATGATCTGTGTCAACCATGAAGCATATCTCATCCTTATATTTCTCGATGAGTTTCTTGGGGATTCTTACCCTCTTTTACACTTGGTCTTTGAATACAGTGAAGTATTCATCCATGATAGTTTCAAAATTATCTCCCAGAGCAGCTATGTGCTCATTGATTTGTATGGTGATCGGTTTTGTGTTGTCCCATTTCACATCTCAACTGATGGGAACTTATCTTGAAAATAAAATAAAATACACATGATCAGTGAGCCAAACTTATAGGTGTTTGACTTTGCTTTCCTGATTGTTTTTAGATTTTCCTTCAACTGATTCAAGAGTATCTCGGATAAGTCCAACTGTGTACCTTTCTTCACAATTTTATAAGTTGTGTCCACAACACTTGATGCAATAATATTTAATCTACTGGCCTAGAAAAAAATTTAGCCCAATACACATGCACCAAACTTAATCTCATCATCGGTTATTGTTGTCACTCTCAATCCTCGGCCATCCCATTTGGCTCTAGTCATCTTTTTGGTCTCTGCCTTCGGTGGATGCTTTAGTGCCTTTACTTTATTGGTTATGAGGTAACCGGCGAATGCATAGAAGACATCTCAGGTGATTGCCTTTGGTTCGTCCAACTATAGCTTGTTATTATGTATTTTTCTTAGTACTAACCGAATTCAATTAGTTTTTAAGACCTTTGAAAACATTAGGGAATTGGTAAGCCCTTTTACCTCAATGTGTTTGTGCTCTTCCTTAAGGGTTACATTATCATTACAAAGCTTCTTGTAAGCTTCTTCCATCTCTAACATTCCAATCTCTACAATCTTGCAGTGTATGAAGGATCGGACATCTTCAACCATCAAAACCCTAGCTGGAATGTGCAAAAATACACCAACATCGTCGGGTTGTGAGGAAACCACTGGATGGATCTTATATTTGGGTTCCTCACATGCAGTGTTCTTAATGAGTTTGAACTCATCCTTCTTTGCATTCTTAGATTTCACAGATCGTGAAGTTCATGCCATTTTTAGAAAAATTAGGGCTTCTACGTAAATGAGTGAAAACAGAGTTGTCAGTCTTGAAGAACTTACTTTATGTGCTTGCGAAGATCTCTAAACTAATTTGGATTGCTTGGAGGTCGAGTCATGATCTCTCTGTGGATTGGATGCATTGTGCTCAAAAATCACCTTCGCTCGCTCTGCTCTGGGTTTCGTTACAAATGAAACATTTTGATGCCCTATTTATAGTTGTTTCCCTAAAACACATGTCATTAATGCTCACCAAATTTTCGGTGTCTAAAAATTGATTTCATCAGTGATGAATTTATTTCCATTGGTGCCACTTACAATGTTTCAGAACATTGTTCATGTGCTTTTTTACCGATGTGTCTCGGTCAATATTAACAACTTTTGCATATAATCAACGTCTCTTGGTAAATGTAGGCAGTATTTTCTTCAAGTGTATACTGATGGGTTTCGGTATATATGCCTGAAGACATAGTTCTTACATATTTCAAAAAGTATAACCATGATGCATCTTTCTTATGATAATTTGGAATTATTTCATCATATTATGGAACTGATGTAAAGTAATAGCTTAGTGTTAATGCAATTCCATACTTACTTTTTCTACTTAGGTGGGGTTGGTGATGTCACCGGATCCATTGGATGGGGTGTCACCATTTGCATTTCTCATTCCAGTTTCATCATTGTTTGAAGCTTTTCTCCACATCTTGTCTCTCACCTTTTGGATATCTTCAATGGTGTTTCCATTGGGATATTGCTTGTCTCTGTCATTCGGTCTCTACAGTCCTTTTTGAGATGACCAAAATTATGACAGTGTAAGCATGCCATTCTGGGGTTAGTCCAGCCTAGTTAAATTTTTAGATCAGAATATGTAGTCTTTTAAATTTTTCTTTTCACAATCCACTTTGTATATAATCTCTCAATATATATGATATATGTTTAAATACAATATATATATATATTACTGATATAACAATAAATATATTTATAATTAATATTTCTATGAACTGAGATGTGAATCAAATATTATGCTGATCAGATGAACGAGACTTGCATTAATCTAATTCTATACTTATCTCCTATCAATCAACTCAAAGGTTATTTATATGTTGTATCAAGTAGAGACATGTCAATAGAGTGACATGTCTCTACGTGTAGAGACATGCCATCCTATTGACATGCCTCTATACTAAACCTACTGAACGCAACTCTCCTTAACAGATATCAATATGTATTTGTTTAACACATGTAATCAGTGTATAGTAATACCTGATAATGGTCACAGGATAACACCAAATAATAATCGGGACAGTATAAATGACACCCGATAATAATCGGGGAAATATATGTAACACTCGATAATGATCGGAGTGTAAGGTAATATCAAAATCAATGCAAACCGATCTTTATACAATGAGGTTTAACCGATATAAATCAGGATTTAATACATGGTAAATAGAACTGAAAATATTCGGTCATTATAATATTGATTAATCTATGAATCAATCATTACTATATTTGATCGTTAATCATTTGATCATCATATATGTATATATGATGTTAATTGATCAATCATAATATTAGTATTATGGGAAGAGAACAATTACTATTAAATATGAATATATGTATATGTATCAATATATATATAATAATAATATCTATTATTATATATGTTGATATGTATATATGTATACATAATTTGATCTTTTCTCATAATATTAATATAATCATTATTTTATCTGATCGAAGCTACAAACATCAACACTCCCTCGTAGCTAGGGAAGATAAAATTCATCATCCAAGATAACATCACAAAGTTAATTGTGAAAGTCTGATCAGAGATATCAAAAATATCCTCAATATGTAGATTGCTTCCATTAGTGATTCTATCCATACGCTCTCATGTGGATTGCCTCCATCCACGATTCGATCCACAAACTTATGAGCATTTGGTGTGGATTGCCTCCATCGGTGATTCGATCCACAAGCTCTTGTGTGGATTGCCTCCATCGGCGATTCTATCCACAACTACATGAGCTTCAATGTGTAGATTACCTCAATCAGTGATTCAATCCACAAGCTCTCGTGTGGATTTCCTCTATCGGCGATTCTATCCACCAGCTCTCGTGTGGATTGCCTCTATCAGCGATTCAATCCACAAACTCACGAGCTTTATTTAAAAGTATTTGTCACAGAATATCAAGTCGCATGACATTCTCCAAATACTCAGAGTAATGGCCTACCAACATCAAGTCACATGATGTCCACCAAGTACTCAAGAGTTTACAAAAGATATCATATCATGATATCGGGAGCATTGGCCTGCAGAATATCAAGTCGCATGATATTCACCAAGTGCTCAGAGTAATGGTCTACCAACATCAATTCAACGTGATGTCCACCAAGTACTCAAGAGTTTACAAAGATATCATAGCATGATATCGGGAGCATTGGCCTGCAGAATATCAAGTCGCGTGATATTCACCAAGTGCTTAGAGTAATGGCCTACCAACATCAAGTCAACATGATGTCCACCAAGTACTCAAAAAATGTCCATAGGTAATGTGCACTTACCATAAGAACATTCACATCTTCTATTATG
>MU226274.1:1854069-1873092 GCA_018584345.1 Thuja plicata | reverse complement strand
GAGGAGTATCAGGGTGGTCTAAGGTAGGTGTTGGAAGAAGAATATGAAGAGGAGGATGATAGTTAAGATCAACTACCTCAAATTGAGAAGGCAGGAAGCCTATACCATGCATATTTTGTTTAGGAGATACATGAATCAGGTTTTTAATGCCATGTTCATTAACACCAAGCCCTAAACACTTATAACCTTGTTTATCAACTATAGTATATCCAGTAGTGTATCTATCTTTCAAAGCTTCTATAGGAGGTGATTGGTTATTGTATTTATGAGAAAGTGTTGTGTAAGGTGGAACAATATTTTTAGGAGAAGTTTCTTTGGATTTCCCTTTAATATCATCATGAATGGGATAAGAAGGAGAAGGTAAATCTAGAAATTATTGCACATCCTCATCTTGTACCATAGTTTGAGCCTTAACAAAAGTGTGAGAAGAACTAGGGATGGAAGATGGAAGAATAGGAGTGGGATTATTAAGAATGATTGGATTATGAAGATTAAGATTAGGATTAGGAAGATTAGGCAATGGGGTATCATCCACCAAATTCTTCACATAATCCAAAAGACCAATAAGTCCACTACACAAATCCTTAATTAAAGTTTTGAAAGTGGGGAGACTCGTATTGCTCAATCTTAAAATAGCATAAGAAAGTGAAACATGAAGATTAAAAAACATGATAAAGTGGATGATACTCTCATAGACATCATAGGTACTATAAAGAGATGCTAAAAGAAGCATAATGAGAAAAATAGCCATACACCAAAAGAACTTCATAATGAAAATGAAAGAAATGTTTTTGTATTTTATGATTATTTAAAAAAAATTGTTTTTTATTTTATTTTTGTATTTATAAATGCAAATTCTAATCTAAGATGTAAATCTAACACCAAAAAGGAGTTGTCTATCGCGGGTTCACCAAAATGTAAAGTGGTAAAAAGGGGTAAGGAGATTGTTTATTAATTGCTGTTTGATTTGCTTAGAGTATGTTGATTTCCTTAACCCTACTTTAAATTTAATTGAGTTTGATTGATTGTATATTGTAATTGTGATTAGGGAGAAGATAAGATGCTCCTCTTTTATTCCCAAATGCACAAATGGAAGATCCAAGTTGATCAACCCAAAAGAAGGGCTAATGCACAAATGAATCAACTATTTGGAAAAGAGAATAACAAGAAGGATATTAAATTCTATTAATTGAATATGTAGATATGATATATGATAGTAATTAAAGAAATAGGAGAAATGTACTAACCTTAAGATAATGCAGATCAAAGAATACTATTTTATGAGGTCTGTTAACTATTTGTAGAAAAATTGAAGTATGATCCGGAACCGGAACGCAAAGACAAACAAAACCTAGAAATATTTTTCCGTTCTGATGTCATGTTACAAAAAAGGTCAACCTTCACCCACAAGTTTCAACCCTGATCCAATAATGTTGACCTTGACCTGCATAGGTCTAACAGAGAATCTATTTGCGGAGACTGACAGAAGGCCAAAAAGGGTATCCAAATCTGAGTCCAAATCTACAGTCCCGAACCTGTACCTGCAAGAAAAAGATGATTGTTTGTTGGGGGGAGGGGTTTGCCTAAGTCAAACCCCAATTTTGGAATTAACCTTGAAATCAATAAAGTATAGAATGCTAGCAAGTAGTAGAATTAAATCTAACAATGAAGCTATGATATTCAATAGATATGCAATTGTAATTCAAATGTAAGCAAGTATGTAAGTATGAAAGTTTGGAC
Organism: Thuja plicata; assembly: GCA_018584345.1. Classification (NCBI taxonomy): domain Eukaryota; kingdom Viridiplantae; phylum Streptophyta; class Pinopsida; order Cupressales; family Cupressaceae; genus Thuja; species Thuja plicata. The sequence goes on along the minus strand of MU226274.1, from coordinate 1,871,352 downwards.
TCAATAGAAACCATAAACCTCCATGATTGTATGCTTGAAATCCACCTTGAGGAGATGATGAAAGATTCTTGAGGATGCACAAAGGATCTTGAAGGAAGATCACACCACCATGATGGCTAGATCTAGGGTTTGAATGATGAATCTTGAATGCTTGAACCTAATCCCTTCAAAGGCTTGAAAGCTTGAATCCTTGATCTTCAATGGAAAAATTGGATTATTGAGAGGAAGACTTGAACACCTTGAGAGATTGAAAACATGTAGAATAATCGATGCTTGAATGTCCTTTGAATTCTTATTTTCCTTAGCACTTGTTACTTGATCATGGTTTTAAGACTTAGATAAAATGAGAGGAGAAGGCTCCCTTTTATATGAAATTTGGGCACAATCTTCTAAGGAGGCCAACATAGGATAATTAAATTCCCATTAAAGCCTTTACCCCTAGGAAAGGACCTATATCAAATATAATTTAGTAATCACCACTTTGGAACCTGAAACAGCCAACCCGGAAGCGGGAAAATTGACTTTTGGATGACCCCTGACTGCTGACAAGCTTCCAGATTTGAAAGGGGACCCTGGTCAGGGTCAAGGTTGATCTTGACCTAGTTCAAGGTCAATATTGACCCTAACCTAGGTCAATGTCAAGGTCAACCCTGACCTAGGTCAAGGTCGAGGTCGACCTTGACCCAGGGGGTCAGAACCCCTGGAAAACATGCCAGGTGGGGTAGAAGGTGCCCGGAGAGGCCCAATCAGGGTCCTAAATAGGCATAGAAGTAGGAGATGATGCAAAAATGGGAGGATGACATGATGGAGGTCAAAAACATCCCCTAAGGAGGGCTAAATATTCTTAACATGCAAGTGCTTCCATTTTAAGATGATACACAACTTACACCTAGATCTCCTAGTCTATGTGTTTTAAATCAGTTAGATTGATTAAAACACTTACAATAATGTTTCTTGTCCCTAAAGAAATGGATTTAAAACAATTAAATATCCTATAAATAGAATACACTTTCTTTATCTGATGTGGAAGTCAGATCCACTTTTTGTAGGCTACAATTGACTTTCGGTTCAATCTGTCGGTCATGCTTGACTGCACTTTGGGTTTCACTGTTAGTTGCATTGTATCTATTTCATCGGTATGCACTGTAACTTGCATTTTAGTTTTCTCTATTAGGTTCCACTTTATCTCTCTACACTTTGGTTTTTGGTTTACACACTACCTTGTATCATCGGTTCTCTCTGTACTTAGTCATTCTTAGTGATCTTCTAATTTGATCTTCGGTTTTCCCTTTACTGTCTTTATGTGTACAATCTTACCAAAAGTTTTGTTTGAATACTAATGAAAAAGTAATGTCATCAATGTCTTCCATCAGGTTCTCCCATTTCTCCTTTAGGTGTTCAAGAGCCATTTTCTCCAGTGTGATTCAGGAATGCATATCATAGATGTTGTCTGCCACAGACATCTTTGGGGTGGAAATTAACTGTCTTTCCAAAGTCATGTGTTGTTGTAGAAGTGTGAGATTTGGTAGCATTATATATTCTAGCTCGGTAACCTCATCTCTAAACTTGGTTCTTGCCTCTATAATTTCTTGTCTCAACCTTCTAGATTTCATAATCTTTTCCAAATGCATCTTGATTGCCTTGTCATCTACGGTTAGACTTTGTGCACTTGTGTTTAGATCAAAATCTATTTGTGCAATCTTATCGCTATGTTCCTTAGTGATTTTCTCTAAAGTGCACAAATTTTGTATTAAATAAATAGCTTCATAAATTATTGGATCTAATTCATCTGCAAGTTCTGAAAGATTTACCTTATTGACTGTCACTTCTTGGCTGATCTTTTTTTTCAATTTATATTGATATTGATATTTGTGTTCTGCTCATTCCTCAATTTATTTTTTTGCATCCACATTCTGAGATGTGATGGCCTCAGTTAGAATGACAATTTGATCAAGGATGGGGTCATTTTTATCAACATCTATATCAGGAACAATTTGTGTCAATATATCCCTTGTATTTTCCAACACTAGGGATTATTTTTTCTCTTTCCTTAGCTTTTATTGCATGGCTTTCCTTTCACATATTTCTCCATACTTTTTGAGAGATTCAAAATCCAATGTAGAAGGGTCACATTTTGGTATCTCAATGATTTCATCAAGTGTTACCTGCAACTTGTTCTTCTTTGTCTTCTTCTTCTTCTTGGATGCTGAGTGGGAAGAACTTGAGTGTACTACCAAATCAAGATAATTTACTTTGTCAGATGTTCTAGATGAAGGCTTTTGTGATGTTGTGTCTTTTGCCTACTTCTTAGTATCTACCTTTCGGTTGGTAGTGGATGTCTCCATATAAACCTTCAGTGTATCTGCAGCATCTCCTTCTGTATTCTTAGGAGTATCATCTTCTCTCTTCTCTTCTTCACCTTTTTCTTTCTTCCCTTCATCTATTTCTTGTTTTTCTCCATCAGTTGTATCTTTTTGTTCATCATTACCCTTATCATTGGGTATGCTTGTATCATGCTCAGGTGAGTTTTCCTTTTGTGATATTATGTTAATAGCTTATATTAACAGTGTCATTTGGCCTGGTATATTTACCGGTGCAACATCTGTAGTTGTGTCATATTCATCGATTTGGGCTGGGACAATAGTACCATCTTCATCTTTTTGTATCTCATCTGCAGGATCTCCTCCAGTAATATCAATGATATTATTATTTGGCCATGTTTCATCTATAGTGTCCATATCCATCTTTGTTTTCGTGTTCAATGCTGCTTCATTTTTCATCCTCATCACCAGTTATAGTAATGTTCTTTGGGCTCGGTTTAGCCTGATCTTCAGTATTGAGTGGCTTGTTGGTAAGAGTTGCTTGTGGCTCAGGGCTTGAATCCATTTTTGATACATTAAGTATATTTCTCCATTTATCCTCACCTTTTCTATCAAGTTCAATTAGATGTCCCTTAGCACCTCGTAGGCTCTTAGCTTTAGGGAGAACCTATTGGAATGTTTCTCCGTCATTTCTTGAATCTCTTCCATCTTAGATTCAGGTGGCATGACTAAAACTAGGGCTCTTTCCCTTATTAGTTTCTCTTCCTTGAGAGAATATGTCCACCTAGTCGACAATATATCCATAATTTATTTAGTCATTTTATCTTCAAATGGAATTGGTATATATTTAAATACACTCATCATTGTGATGATGCCTTCTTCCAACTTGTTCTAGTCCTTGGGGTCCAGAGTTAGCCATTTTCTGATCTTGGGGTCACTTATTGATCCTGACTTGATCATTGATGCACATACATCATGAGTTGTGGTAGGCATCTTATTCTTAACAAGTTGTTCATCATGTTCAGTGTCCTCAATGTCTTCCTTAGTTTTGATGAACTTTCTTCTTTTTGTTGGGCCCTTTTCCCTTGCTTGAGGCTTCCTTTTATAGGTCCTCACTTGACCTTTCTTGATCAGTGAAGGACTTGCATCCTTTTCTATCTAACTTATGGTCCTAGATGCAACAGTATTCCTAGGCTTCTTCAGGGGTGGTTCATCAGAATCTATGGATTCTAAGTCACTCACCTTCTCAGCTTCACTGATGGGTGACTGACCCTCAGTTTCTTCTATCTATTTTGTTTCCTCTTCATTTACCAAGAGCTTTTCTTCAAAGTTTTAACCATTTTTTCCTTCTTCCTGTCAATATTTTTTTCAGAACTAAGCCAGTTTTAATCCTTTCTTTCGCTTTCTCATAAGTTCCAAACTTAGGTTGTGGCTTGTCCAATGGTTCATTTATCAATGCCTCAATAGAATTTGTTTCTTGATCTATGTTAACTTCATATTCAAGTGGTACCAGCCATGTTGTCCTCGGTATAGTTGGCTTGATGTAGGTGTAATTAGTGTCCACCATAAAAAAAAATTGAGTCTTGTACTTTTCTACCCGTTGTTCTGGTATCATTTCTCTCTTCTACATTCTTTCTTTGAATCTAGTGAAGTATTAATCCATGACTGATTCAAAATTATCTCCTAGTGATTTGATGAACTCACTAATCTATGTGGCCACTGGTCGAGTAGTGTCCCATATGACATTGTTGATAGATGGTAAGGATTCTTGAAAATAGAAAAATATGAACATAATAAGTGAACCAAAATTACATGACTTAGACTTTTCAGTCCTGATTATCTTCATGTTCTCATCTAATTGCCTTAGTAGAAGTTCTAATAGATCTAGCTGTAGTCCCTTTTTAACAATTTTGTATACTATGTCCACTACTCCGGATGCAATATTGTTCATCCTACTAGCCTGAAAGAATTTGTATCCTAAGACACATGCTCCAAATTTCATTTCATCATCATTGATGGTGGATACTTTTAATCCTCTTCTGTCTCATGTTGCTTCTATGTTCTTTTCAATGTCAGCTTTAGGAGGGTGATTTAGTTCCTTTACTTTATTGGTTATGGGATAACTGATAACAATGTGTATAACATCCCTGGTTATTAGTTTTGGCTCATCCAGCCATATCTTTCGGTCATGTACTCTACTTAGTACTAACTGAATCCATTTAGTCTTGAATTTCTTTGGGAATAATAGTGTATGTCTGAGCCCTTTCACTTCAATGTGCTTATGTTCTTCGTTTATTGTTCCATCATCATTGCAAATCCTTTTGTAAGCTTGCTCAACTTCCAGGTCTCCTATTTCTGCAATCTTTCAGTGTATATATACTCTAACGTCTTCAACGAGAAAAACCCTAGCTGCTATACTAGAAAATGCACCAGCATTATTGGGTTGTGAAGCAACCTCGGGATAGATCTTGTAATGAGTTTCTTCACAAGTGGTATTCTTGATTAGATTGACCTTTATCTTCTTTTCATTCTTTTTCTTGGAGGTTCTTGAAGTAGTTTCCATCATTTCATAATCTAGGGATTTTTCCCATAAATGAAAATAGAGTTCTTGGCGAATGTTATTACTCACTTCAACCTTCTGTGACTGTTGGGAATCTTTTGAGTGTTGTGAATAGGGTTGAAGTCACTCTTTAATCTAGTCTCTTCGTGCTCTGGTTTCATTTTTCTTCTTTTCTCAAATCTCTTTGTGAATAATGAGTTCTTATGTCGACTATTTATAGACTTTTGCCCTAAGTCATGTCATAAATGCTCACCCACTTCTCAGTGTTTGAAGACAGAGTCAGCGGGTAGCATACACACTTAATTCTTGATGAGAACATGATTCTTGGGCCAGGTATCAACTCATTTGACTATTTACTGATGGATCTCTATATATGGCGAAGACAACATTGTCTTTTTACATGTTTACCGATGGATCTCAATTTACACTAGTGACTTGGCTTTTTATGTGTTAATCGACGATGCTTGGTAAGTATAGACAACTTAGATTTGTATGTATACCAAAGATTTTCAGTAAGAATTGACCGATGAGATTGAATTCACCAAATCATAACAAGTAATACCATAGTTCATCTTTGATCATGTTAGTTTGGCATTTCATCAATGTAAATGGAATTGATGCAAAATATAACTTGGTATAATGCAGTTCAATACTTTCTTGTTCTGTTTAGGTGGGTGTGGTGATGTCACCAGATCTATTGGATAAGGTGTCACCATTTGCATTGCCCAGTCCATCTTCATCAGTGTTTGTAGCTTTCCTCCACATTTTGTTTCTCATCTTCCTAATGTCTTCAATGGTGTTTCTATTTGCAAAGGTGTTGGTGTCTATCACTTGGTCTCAGCAGTCTTTTTTTAGATGACCTACTTTATGAAAGTGTAGCCATGCCATTCTGGGGTTAGTCTAGCTCCTAGACTTTCTCATCCATTGTCTCCTGCAGTTTGCATCTATGTGTCCAAATATTCCACATGTTGTGTATTTTTCCCATGTATTGTAATCCCAAACATATGAGTTACCAACTTTGTTTCGTTGATAAGCAATTTCATTTTCTTTAGGCTTCCATGCTTGCTGGTGCAGGAGCACCTAGGTAAGGCTCTTTGGTAACCTAGGGTTTCTAGAGTTCTTTTGGCTTGTAGTGGTTCTATCCAAACCACTAGTTGAATAATGGGACTAGAGGTGTCCTAAGGTGTGTTTTAGGTCTTTAGGGAAGTTCTTTTCAATTTTGTTTGGTCTTTTAGGAAACAAGTGCAAATTTGGACCCTAATTGCCAATGTTGTGGCAATGGTGTAAACTAAGCACATAGGGGTCAAATTTAGAAAAAGGGTATTTTAGGACCTAAGAGAGGTAAGAATGGTCTACCTTAGTCTATTATGATGTTTTCATGGTCTTAGAACAAAGTTTTGAATGAATTTCCTAAAATTGTGGAAAGTTGTCAAAATTGTCAATGTTGTCATTTGACAACATTGACAAAAATTGAGCAAGAAGAGCATTTTTAGATGAAATGGTTATTGTAACTGTCTAAAACCATCAGATTAGGGATGGGGAAAAGTATAAGAGGCCTCCCTCAACCTGTAAGCAAGGTTGGTGAACATTTTGAAGATACAATATTTTTTGTGTGTGCAATTTCAGAGCAAATTTAGTGTGTTTTCCTAGTTTCAGTAGGTAGATGGATTAGATCTTAGTCTGCATCCATTGATTAATGTAGGTTAGGTTAATTTGAGATTGTGTGTGGAGTTTTTTTGCAAATTTGTAGTGTTTATATTTGTTTTGTTAAATTCTTTGTGTTTTACCTTGTCACTGGTCTGAACCAGGCAGGTTGGACAAATGGGGTCTTAACTCAACTTGCCACTGTAGTTTCTATACGGGCTCTTGGCATGGGTGAGAAGACTTCATATACAGTATTTTTACAGAAGGAGGGGCCCAATAAAGTATTTTTTCTATTTTTTCAATGATGCCCTACGCGAGCCTGTTGTGCATGGCTAGGGACTAAGAAACATTACAAGTGATGCGAGGAGGGTTGAATGCATTAGTAGCTTCAACTAGAGATCTTGGAGGGGTAGATTAATGTATTTAAGACCCCCAATTAAAAGGAGAAAGCTGGAGGATTTGTTTGGTGGATTGAAAAGAACACTTTTGTGTTCAGACTATCAAAAAGCCATAAAACCCTGATTTCTAAACATGATAGTAGGAAGGGTTGTACGGACAACTTGAGGATTGGCGACCTTGAAAATATCAAATTTATTGATAAAGGGTGTTTGAATCCTAAACCCTTTTGGAGGCTTGTGTGGGAAAATTTCAATTTATCTTCAAATTAGCAAGAAAAAGGCCTAATTGGCTTGTAGCCCTATTTGGGGTGAGAAAGGTGCATTGTGAAGCACTCAACTATTATGTGTTTATGCATGGTGTATGTAGGGGTTAAAATTGAATCATTGGAGGTCTTGATGACCTATCCTTCCATGGAGTGAATTCCTAAGAGTAATTGAGGCAATTCTTGAAGATTGTGGCTAGGGAAGACCTAGAATGGAGTTTTTTGAATAGTACTATTGGTGTACACTAGGTGAAAGGTTAGGATCTTGTGTCAAGATACCTAAGGAGAGTAGGGTTAAGCATAGAACCCTAATAGTTCACTGAATTAGCCTAAGAAGACCCTAGAGGAGAATAGGGTATAGAGCAAGCCTAGGTGTGTTACATCACTTGCTTTTTCTTCTTCCTGCATTTAAGAGATGTGTACCCATGCATTTTGAAAGTAGGACAGTATTTGTCCATGTAGGTTTTCTTCTTTGGTTGTTTCACCTTAGATTTACATTCATATGCTTTATGTCCTTTCTTGTTACATTTATAAAAATTCCTATGAATGAAGGTGTGGTGTTAGGAATACCTTTTATTTTTCTCTTTCAAACATTTGATGTGTGCCTTGGTTTTCCACAGTGATTGCATGACTGCTTTCTTGGTCTTAATTTTGCATAAACATTCTTTGGATCAGCTTGGTATGGTGAATCTTTATTTTTGGTATACCCTAGTATAGTATTCTTGTTGACTTTTCTTTGTCCATCTAGAAAATCATCCATCCTTTTGGTGCTTTCTTTAGCTCTATGGATCAGTCATTATGTTGTTGCTAAATTCTCACTTAATGCTTTAGTTTTTCATTTTATTCTCTTAGCTCACTGATAGCTTCTATTCTTTCAATGAGTCCTATGTTCATTTTGTTTTCCTCCTAACTCATAAGAATAATCTGATTGGTGATCTCATGATGATGTTTTGTAAGTCTTTGTATTTATGACTCTTTCTCTTGTATTTTTTCAGTAATCTTCCTCCTCTCATCAATAGCCAATGTTATTTATTTCTTAGCTTGTCTGGCATTGTTCATGACATCAATCATTCTTACCATTTGTGTCTCTTGACCAATTTGCAGATATTTCACTTGTCCAGCTAGATGTTGATTGATTTCATTCAGACTTGTGATGCTTTCTTCTGATGTGTTTGATGCTTTGCTAGTTGCAGATCCTGAAGACTCAAATAGATCAGGTATCTTTTCCTCATGATAGTATTTTTCATTACAATGAGATGCCATAATCTTTCTTTCATCTAGCAACTATCTTATCTTGATTCTAGATTCTTTATATTGTTCATAGAAGATCTATATCTCTAACTTATGATTCTCAATATTCTTGTCTAGCTTGTACCTTTCCATTGTATGATCTTTTCTCTTAAGTCTTTAAACTTTTCCAATTAAGAGATCTAGCTCTGATACCAATTGTTTGAAATAATGGAATGGTGTACTAAGAGGGGAGGAGTGAATCAGCACCCTCAATTTTTTTATCAATTTAACCTTTATCCTTTTATGTAATCAATTGTATTACCATTCATATATGTTATTCTATCTTTGTGTATGTAACATCAATTCATAATTCAATAAGCATGTAAAACATTCCTAGAAGTATTCATGAAATGTATAGACACATGACACAAGATTTAGTAATGCATAAAACCCCTGTTAGAAGGTAAAAACTATAGTGGGGATGAAACCCACAAAGCTTCACTATCTGCAGAATGGAAGGGGTTGGTTAAGGCTTACAATTTGATCACTTCTGATGATCTACCCTATTATGAGTATTATGTGGAGACTGGTTAAGGTCTACTTTGTTAAGAGCTTTAGCAACACTATTTAGTGTGCACTTGGTTAATATATTTACATAAGGATTGTTAAATTCACCTTCTTGAAAGGATTTCTTCTATTTGCTACACTTGCTAGAATGTAAACAAAAATATTTAGTGACTTTGAGTGTATGAAATCTACCATTGTTGATTATAGATCCATTAAAGATTACAAGTATAATGTATCACCTAGTGTGATTGAATAATACCTCTATTGCTCGATAGCCTTGAATCTGGTTTTTGATAACCTAATTCATCTTTTGTTTTTCTTGCTTGAAACCCTTAGTTTCATCTATAGATGTGCTCCTTGGCTACTATCATCCTCACATCCTCTTTGAAATGAATGATTACACATCTATTTATACAATAGATTGACCTATTTTAGTTTCATGTATTACAAAGATAACTCTATGATCAAAGGTTTACAACTTGACCTTGATCTCCTAGTTTTCATGTTTTCAATCAGTTAGACTAATTAAATAATTACAATTACAATGCTTGTCCCTCAAGAAATCATTTTTAATCAAATAAAAATGCTAAATATAAAAGATAACCATTTTATCTGATGTGGAAGTCAGATCCACATTTCTTGGGATTTAACTGACTTCTGGTGTCTGATGCTCGGGTTGCTTTGTTGTCAGTCTGTCGGTGTTCCTTTGTTGAACTGTATGTCGGGTTCCCTTGCTCTGTTAGGTTACTCCACTTTTCTTCTCTGTCGATTTACACTTCAACATTTTTGGGTTGAACTATGTAAACTGTGTCAAGTTTCTCTTGTGATCTATCTTGTCGGGTTTATCTACTCTTAACAATTTTGGTGACTTGTGTTATCTGTACTTTTGGTTTGTATTGAAATTCTATCTTTTCGTGATGGTTCAAAAAAACTTTTCCCTTTTCGTATACTAATGGAAAAATAATGTCTGCAGATAGACATTTCAAATTCATCTTCATAAATAATATCAAATGAACTACTACCAACAACTTCTCAAGGTGTTCCTAGCCCATGATGTATATCATCATTTTCATCATATAATAACTTTCTATTGAGTGTAATAGGATGCTTATTACCATCTTCATCTATTTGAAGCATAAGAGAAATACTAGTCTCGGGTGAAGCAATAAGGGTAAAGGGTTTATAATGCTCATAATACCTTGGAATTACCATGACCTATGCATCTTGTTGGTTCCCAAATCAACATATTGGAAAAGATTTAAGACTATGCCAAATTCTATGATCAATCTTTCTAATTGACTTGGCCAACTAATAGGATCAATCAAACTTGATTGGAATCCTCTTCACTTCAGGCTTTGTAGAACCTAGGTGGGTTCACCTATCCACCAACTTGACCTTCAAAGTTGATGCTTTTTATAGAAGATGATGTTTTAAGTTTGTCTTTATTCTACTACTTTCCTCTATCTTAGAATGGAATGAGTTCCTAAAATAAATCAATCAGATTATTGACTTCTTGATTCTAACTTCCTTCTATTGTTATCTTCTACTTCTCTTTTAATGCTACCTTCTACTTTCTTCTACTGCTTTACTTCTTTAGTTCTAATCTATGCTGCTATGAGCTCCTATTAAAATAATAATTGATTTTGTTTGAAATTGTATATTTTTTATTGATAAAACAAGTTCCTTATCCTTATTGGGCATAGATTCACCCCTCCTCAAACCCTCATGTACAACTTTGTGAGACAATATTCTATCCTTTAGATAAACTATCAGCCATTTAATCCTATCAATGCAAGATGATTAAGTATACAACACACCAATTAGTCTAATTGATTTTAATTTCTCTTTTAGAAATCCAATCAGACAAGAAACATAAGGAAAACACTTCACAAATGCTTCGTGATATTCAAATTAGTGAGAAGGACAAATAACCTCTTTGCACAAGTTTTGAAAATGGTAATTAATTCTTTGAATTAATAATCACAAAGGACCAATTTGACAAGAAAATAATTCCACACCACAATTGTAGAGAAAGAAACTGGATATTTATATTAATCTTCAAAATTGGAGTACATTGTATATAAGTACTGCTTCTTCTATTCTATCTCCTATTCTATTATGTTAACTTTTTAGAATACGATCTTGGTTTCTCCTTTATACAAAATGAGGAGAACAACAAGCTTTAGACCATTTACAATTGCATTTTTTCATAACTAATAATCTTAGATTATACTAAAACATAATAACCTACGACATCCAAAAGATAACTAAAAAGTATTTTAAAACATTATGCTTAGAACAAGGAATAAATAATCCTAGGTTTTGGTTCATCATGTGATCATTACCCAGTTTTCTCCTCTCCTTCGAGTACATGTTTCTTATTCTGGGAAGATATCTTGGTGGGCCTCAAATACTCTTCCACCCAATCTGAGATCTGCACATGAGTAGGCCAATGATAGTGGAAAACATTTGACATATTAATAAAATGGTCCTTCCATATTTTTCTTGTGATTTCTCAAAATTCAACAATAAATTTTGAGAACCTATTCTCCAATGTAACAACCCTATCAAAGAACATGTTAAAACTCTTAACACTAAATTATTTATCCTCCTTCAAATGGGAAATGATCCAGGAGACCATGCCTTTATACTGTATTTTCCATTCTTCCAAATTATTTACACAACCCTTTTTATTAATGAATTTAGGGATTGGCTAATGCTTAATAGTATGAAAGGAGAATAATTTTTCTTTCATTCTTCCTTCTTCATGTTCTATATAACTCATCTCCTTTATAATAGTATCAATTATCTCCTTTGTTTCTTTAATTTCACTGGGTGTATCTAGATCCCTCCTAGAAATCTCTTCCAGCCATGGCTTATGTTTACCAAATTTTTCTAACATGTATGATAAAGTATGGTACCCATCATATACTTCATTGCATTTACAAATCACCAAATCAACTCTACATGTTAGTACTTGTTCTAAGGCATTCAACACATTCTTAGGGATTTCCTGTAAAAGCATTTCATTCATGATTTTTAATTGGTGATTTTCCTCTGCATATTTATCCATTTTTTAATTTTTACATTTCATCATCATTTACATCAATTGGTACAGAAGAGGCATCCATATGTAGTACTAGAGCCTTGCTATGGTTACTTGTCTTTAACCTTTACAATTCCTTCTTCAAAGTATAATTATCAAGGTACAATTCATTTATGTCTCTATTCATCTTTGTCTCCCTTGTCTGTGCCTATTCTATTTGCTCTTGCATATGTTTGACCAGGTCTTTATTAAACATTGCTCTATGCATTAATTTTTTAGTTGATACCAAAGGAGAAGTATTCTCCATTATTTGCACAGCTTCCATACCATGAATTCCTTTGACAATATCAATCAATTTGGGATTATGAGGACCCTTAAAGATCACACATGTGGCTAAAACCTTATTTTTTGGGTTGTACTCTGACCCAAATATCTTTTAATCATTGTCAAATTTGACAAAAAAAGTAGGGTCCTCTTGTCTTCTTACTTGGTCAAGAAGAAACAAATGTTTGAGAGTCAACCTTGGAACAATTAACATGTTAATGTTTTGCACCATCTCTTTGGCTTCTTCCAAATTATAATTTACCTCATCAAGATTCAATTCCTTGAGTGTTTGTTCAATAACCTCCTCATGTCTAGACTCTTCAATCCCCATAAAATTTAATTGATTCTCCTCAAAATACTTCATTTTCATTTGAATCCAAAAGTCCTTGAATTCTTGTGTTTTAATAAATTCTTCATCTTGAATAAACATGGCTGATATGGCTTCCCTTTCATCCATAAATTCAATAGGTTCTTCCTCTTTAGGAGGATGAGTCTTATAACCATGGACTTCCTCTTTAGGAGGATGAGTCTTATAACCATGGACTTCCTCTTGAAATACTAATGGGGAGATAGTTTTATCAACCTCTTCATCCCTACCAAGTACCTTGAGTGCACTATCAGTGTCTTAAGTATCCCCCTCTCCTTCTAAATCATCATAAGGTACAATGGGTGTCGTCTCATCTTGTTTCTACCTCTTAGGAGGGGGATAATTTGATGCATCCTATGAATCTAAATCATGGATAATCAATTTTCTATGCCTTTTAGGAGGATCGGGCTTAACCCCTTATGACACACTGCATGTAGCTTTCTCATATAACTTTTCATTTTTTTTAGGCAAATCTCCATCCTTATTATCCCGTGGATCTAATCCTGATGAAACCTTGGTTGCTCCTTTTTCTTTCTATCATCTTCCACTTTCTTTAATAGATTCCATTTCTTCCATCTCTGCATAACATCATGTGGCTCCATTTAATTATGGGCAATATCTTCCATCATTTCAATTTTATGTTTAAACTCCTTTATAAAAATAATTAATATAACCTTATGGGTCATAGACCCTTTCACTTCCATCCTTCAGACAATATGTTTTCTTCAAACAATCTTCCACTTGTTCAAGGGAACCAGAACTAATAGACAATCCAACATACTTGACTACATGGGGTAGGAAATTCCCCTTCTTCCTTGTCCATTCACTTCTTTTTCAAACCACATTGTCTTGAAAATGGACTATAGAAAGGAAACCCTCTCTGATAGAAAAATTGGTAATTTGTTGGGGGCCTCTTTGCATCCATACACCCTAATGAGAATGTGATTATTCTTGAGTATCCAATCAGCTAAATTGTGAGTGTGACCCTTTTCTAGATTGTATTCTAATGGTCTGAGAACTACCCTTATCTTAGAAGGAATTTTTTCAATTTGAACCCCAAGTGCTCTGAATATCCATACAACAAAACCATAATGAAATACCTTGTAATCGTAGCCTCTACTATTCTTGTCCCATATTCTACACCATAATTGAACTGGGAGTCTTCCTCCCTGACCATCCACAGTGGTTAACTTCTTCAAGTGTCTAAACCCATTCTTATTTTAGAAATGTATTAAATGACATGGTAGAGAATTATTATTGAAGGTTCTACTAGTATTCCAGTAAACCAGTTGATTGTGCATAATTCTTTAAAGCTCACTATAAATATCAAATTCTAGGTTGATGTTAGGGTTTTGGATTCTTGTGGACATATACATTAATTCCACTAGAATTATACTTCTATGATTATCACTAGCCATGATGTGTTTTCTGAAAGAAATTCATAAATCCAATTGTTGGAAATGGAGCCTTATCATTTATAGTCATTGGTCTATTATCCTGGCCTCTTTTTTGAAATAAGTGACTTCTTATTATCTAAATCTCTTTACCATTCTTTTTTAATCCATTGGATATCCTTCCCTATCAATTTTAATAAGAACCTTCCTATTCAAGTTGAAGCATTCTTCAATACATGATCTTGTGACAACTAAAATAGGGGTTCCATCAATCCCTTTGATTGTTCTAGTTTCTTTCTTATAATTATGGGCCAAGACATTATTAAATATATTTGGCACTATAACCTTCGCTAATTCAATTTTCTATGGGTTGGACCGAGGCACTTTTTTATCTCTGTTATTGTAAAATTTCCAAAAGATGGATCTACTAGTTTGAGGGATATTAGCATCGACTCTACATTCTCCCCAGGCATCCTAAAATATAACCTTAGTTATGGTATCTACAAACCCTAGTAATACATCTAGAAGGGCTTTCTATAAAGGTACCTTGGATTTTTCATCTTTTCCTACCTCCTCTTTCTTCTTCCTAGGCATTTTCTTTTAAATAGAATTTGAATAGTGGAGTAGAAGATTAACTTTCTCGTTTAGCTCTTCTCTACAATGCCCATCTCCCTACAACTCCTCACAATTTTTTCCACACCAACTTCGGCTCTCACTTCTGCACTTCTTTAACACTCAATTTTCACTTCTGATTAAAATTGAATACCAACTCCTTTAATTCAATCTTGTAGCATTTAATTCCATTAGAGCCTCCACATCTGTGCATTGTCTGCTTAGCGAGGTGGTCATATTTTCTATTTTAATATTGCTGATGTCATTTATCAAACACACTTTATTCATTCTTGCAAAACGGCGACCTCTTTGCCAGTTCACAAGTGTAAGTTAACACCCTTTGTGAAATAGCACTGAATTCTCTATTTTGCAACCTTTACTTTTGTCCTTTTGTAAAATGGAAATGTGTTCTCTATTTCACACTTCTTACTTTTTTTCTTCGCAAAATAGTGATGGTTTCACTATTTTAAAATCATTCTTTTATGATTTAACGATATGTTTTCTATTTCACATTCTTTCTTTTGGGACCCTGCAAAATAGTGAAAGATTGACCATTTTGTAGCCTTTGTTTTCAGCTTCTATGAAACAACGAATAGCATATGAACATAGGTAAAACTTATTCAGAAGGATTATGAAGTATGGATTATGTGGTAATATATAGGGATACAAAAAAACTAATGTGGATGGTCTTAGAATAAATATGCTTCACAACATTCAGATAAGTGGGA
Source organism: Thuja plicata (assembly GCA_018584345.1). NCBI lineage: Eukaryota > Viridiplantae > Streptophyta > Pinopsida > Cupressales > Cupressaceae > Thuja > Thuja plicata. Next base: position 1,855,898 of record MU226274.1, on the reverse strand, counting down.
ATAAGCATTCTTTATAAGAAAAATTTTGTAGCTTCAACCTTTGTGAAGGTATATGAAATACAAAATCTTGGTGATGACCTATGATAGGTGATAGATAAAATGAAAAATCTTAACCCAAAAGAGTTGATCGACTGGATCAATGAAATAGAAGAATATTTTGAGTATGAAGATATTGAGGATCCTGATAGAGTCAAATTTGCGAAGGCCCGACTGAAGGGTCATGCAAAGATCTGGTGGCAAGAGATTCAGTTGGAGTGAAATAGAAGAGGAAAGGAGAAAATCACAAGATGGGATCAGATGGTGGATAAATTGAAGCAATAGTTCATTCCTGTTGATTATGAGCTCGATCTACTGAAGAAAATGAAAGGTTTAAAGCAAGCAGGAAAATCTGTCCAAGAGTATACAGAGGAGTTCTATCGAATCCTCATCCGAACAAGCCATGTGAAGCTGACAAGGAGAAAGTTTCCCATTACCTTAATGAGTTGAGGTTGAGCATTCAGGAGCATTTGAACCTGATCTGAATGAACAGTATTGAAGAGGCCTACCAGTTTTCCCTAAAGGTAGAGGAAAAGTTGAACAAGAAGTTTGAAAGCAGGCAAAGCAAAAGAGGTCACAGTGGAAGATCTGGTGGACAATCTTATGGAGGCCGAAATAAAGATCAAAAGAAGAAGGATGAGGCCAGTAGTAGTCAGGGTCGGAGGGGAAATAATTTCAATCAAAATAATAGAGATCAAAGAGGAAGAGGATGATGACAAGGATCAGGAAGAGGAGGCTTCCGTGGAACATGTTTTCATTGTGGAGAAGAAGGTCATAGGGCATATGAATGTCCTCAATGCCAAGGAAGGGCAGATAGGAGAAATGAAGGCTAGGCTAGAGTTACACATGTGGCTGAAGATGAAAAATCATCTCATTCTAAAGATGTTGAAGGAGGAGAAGTCCTAGTTAACAGAAGAGTCCTGTTGAGTGGTGAAAATGAACCTGAGCAAAGGAGGAGCTTGTTTCGCACTAGGTGCAAGTGTGAGAATAAGTGGTGTGATGTGATTATTGATAGCAGAAGTACTGACAAGTTGGTGTCAGAAGAGATGGTCACAAAGTTGAAGCTCAAGAGGCAGAAACACCCACATCCATACCAGATCACCTAGGTGTAGGATGACCACAAGGTCATGGTTAATGAATAGTGCCTAGTAAAGTTTAAGATTGGAAGGTACTATGATGAGGTACTATGTGATATCATACCTATGGATTCTTGTCATATGTTGTTGGGAAGGCCATGGTAGTTTGATAGGCATGTTGTACATGATGACCATGCAAATACATATTCCCTAACAAAGGATGGAGTGCGACATAAGCTAAAACCAACTGAACAATACAAAAGAAAAAGGTATGTTGTAATGCAAGAATAAATTTTGTTGATGGAAGAAAATTCCTAGAGGGTATGAAGCATGAGCATATGTGTTTTGCTTTAATTCCAAAAGCTAGTAAGGAGGAAGTAGAAGATGTGCCTGTAGAAGTTGCAGATCTGTTGAATGAGTTTTAGGATATTATATCCGATAATGTGCCTGATAGATTACCACCAGTAAGGAAGATCAGTCATTAGATGGACTTGATCCTAGGAGCCAGTTTGCCAAACAAGGTAGCACATAGAATGACACCAGCAGAAAGTGAAGAATTGAATAGACAAGTGCAAGAGTTGTTGCAGATTGGTTTGATTTGTGAGAGCTTGAGTCCATGTGTTGTGCCAGCAGTATTAGCACCAAAGAAGAATGGAGAATGGAGGATGTGCATAGATTCTAGGGCTATCAACAAGATCACAATCAAGTACAGATTTC
>MU226274.1:1825589-1848211 GCA_018584345.1 Thuja plicata | reverse complement strand
GGAGATTGAAGATATACTAGATAGTCATGTTGGCAAAAGCACAAGGAACAGGACATATGAAGAATATCTGGTCAAATGGAGAGGACAACCTATAGAAGATTCATCATGGCTGACAAAGGAGGAGGTTTACTAGCTTGGTTTTCCTCTACACACCTGAGATGTGACAGGGTCACTTCTCAAATTACCCTAGGTGTCTGATGCAGGAGCATCCTGGGTGTAAGGGCAATCTCGCACCACCCAAAAATATGTGTTTTTCTATTCAATAAGGGTTATTTTGTACAAAGCTGCTATTTTTGGAAACTTACTATTTTTAGTAAGTTGGTCATTTGAATTTAGAATGTTTTAATTTTCCAGGTGAAGGTTCATCTTGGTCATATAAGAATGCCAGTTAAATTTCATTGCCAAATCATCTGTATTGGCGAAGTTATTAAGGATTTATTGTTGAGATTTTAGGGTGCAAAACCTTTAAGCTCAATTTTTAGGACCTTAGAGGCTCTGGATCAAGGTCGAAATCCTAGCTGACTAGCACTTTTCAAGTCAGACACTGTAGATCGCGATCTCTCCTTTCCGAAAAGTGGTTATAATAGCCAATCGGAGCTATGGTTCAAAAGTTATGGCTTCTGAAAGTTGGGCTACCTAATCTTATGTTTTGTAAATATTTAAAGCTGACCCTTTTGTAATAAAAGTGAAAAATAATTAAATGCTAAGGGTAGTCAGCCTTAATGGCTAGATTTCTGGAACCTTCTCAAGCGGTGGAAAATTGCCTATTTAAGGAAGGCCCGTGGTGTTTTCTGGGGCAGTTCTGGGTGGTTATTTGAGGCTTTGTCCTACAGATTATTGTAAGGGATGCCCATGTGGCTTTTGATATTGTAATTCTAAATTTTGTAATTCCACATTTGTGGAGCCAATAAGAAGCCAATTTTCTATTCTTGCAAATTTCCGTTGTTTCTCTTTGTTTTTGTCGTGTACTTGTGGTATTAAGGGGAGTCCCCTTCATCAGTTTGACATGATTTATTTGTTGATATTTTGATCTAAGTTGTTTATGGGTTCTTTTTACTATGGTAGAATTATGAATGTATGACATTCTAGATATCAAAGATTTATACTTTATGTCATAATATACTTAGTTTTTTTAACTCATATTTCTCTCATGTTGATATGGTTATTAGTATTTGGTTTGGAAATGTATGATACATTGTTGGCTCTACAATTTGTGTAGTGTTCTAGGAAGTTTATAGTTACATGTTCCATATATGGCTTGGATGGTTGTTTATGCTTGTAGATCTTTTATTTTTGGTGCATATTCAAATTAGTGGCATGGTTTTGTCACTTGGTTTTTTGATTTGTTGTCATGTAGAAGAGGAGATATGTTGTTACTAGGTACAATCATGATGGAGGACCTATGGTGTTGACTATGTAATGTTGACAAGTTAGACACATTGAGAGTTAGATGCTTGTTTTGTGGATGTGATTATGGTGTCATAGATGTTTCTTGTGTTCAGGAATTTCAGCGTGACATGATTGGATTTGTAAGTGCTTTGGTTGGTAACCATTTGATTGGATTCCTAATTTGATTATGGTGACATATCTTCTTGGTTGAGGATCGTGGTTACTCTAGTTTCTTTTAGGGATCTCATTATGTACACTTTTGATTTCTTTGATGGTGTGAGGTCTTGGTTTATTCTCATGTGAGAGGATGGTTTTATCATGATGTCATGGATAGCTTGTATACACTTCCAATGGGATATTTTGATAGTGATCATGCATCGGTGTAGGATTGGTTCCTAATTGTTTGTTGATCTTTTTGTATCTTCTTGGTTTAGAGATCTTGGTTTCACTTGATGTTACTGACATATCAGTTATGTGTGTGCAGAACTAGAGGATATTCATTTATATGGTTATCATGATGCCATGTGTGACTTGGTAATATAGTTCAGTGGGAGTTGTTGGTAGTGATGTGGATTTACCATTGGATGGTAGATGATATTATTTAGTGTTGCAGATATTGGAGGATGCCTTAGATCCTATATTTACATAAGGGTCTATCAAATTTTCTAGTGCACTGGTAGGTGGTGGTTATCTTCATGGGATTTTGATATGTTGAGATATTGAGGAGTCAAAGGGTCCTTGGCTGAAGTGTGGTTTATGCTTTCATTTGAAATGTTATCCTTGTTTCATAGGATGGTTTATTATTATGTCATAAAATAATCTTGATTGCATTCTTAGAGTTTTGATATGATACAATTATTTGATATGTTCTTATGGAGCATGTGATATCCCAGGAGGAGATACTTAGATCATGTTGTCATGTTGATATTTTGCATTTGGAGCTTTGACATTGATGTTGAGTTAGTTTATTTATATTGAGTATTGTTGACTATTTTTGCCATCATTATCCCACATGGATAAACTATCAAAGAGACCTATGGGCTAAGTGCACTATTTTTTCTACATTGGTTTTAGGCGAGTGAAAACACTATGTGTTTTCCACCATTTCAATATGCATCAACAACATTCCTTGGTTGGGAATATTTCTTTTGGATCTCTCTGATGAATACAACAATAGTGGTGTGGAAAATGTTGTATTTTTTCTGCATCAAGATGACACACATTGATCAGGGTGAGGAAGAAAAATGTCGATAAGACCTCCTTTGGGTCTTTTCAAAATGAACATTTATTGGGAAGACTATAGGGTTCACTAGAAGAATGATATATTTCCCCAATGACCGATGTTACCCTGACAAGCCTTTTGTCGGGGTAACTTTTTTCTAGCTCTCTAATACAAATTGTTATATATTTTCACCATCAGAGTAAGATTGTGTTGTCTCTCCGGTATGTTCTTTTGGCAGAAAATATTGTGTGTTTTCTGCCTTATGGTTCCTGGTTCCCTTGTGTTCAAAGATAGTTTAAATATCGATTATCTTTGCTAGGATTAACGGTTGTAATTTTGTCACACTTGCATGATTAAATATAGGATGCACAAAATATTAAGCACGTACGGGCACAATCTAGAAAACATTGTGTGTTTTCTGCATCAACTTAAAATGCATCAGTGATCGTGGTTTCATCACACTTGCATGATTAAATCTAATATGTGTAGAATGTTAAGTGTACAAGGGTGTGGTGGAATATATTGTGCATTTTTTTCATCAGGGTGACATTGTTTTGTCTCTCTGATGTGAAAATGTTGTGTTTTTTTGCACCCATGAGATTTTATAACAATGACTGAGACATGAATCGAGGATAGAGTATTCAATGTCGAACTGCATTTTTTGAGTTTTACACATGAAACCAATGTTATATCCCATGCTTGTTTATGATCTACAGGTGTCATTCTTTATGTCAAAGACATCATTCTTGTTGCAGAGTTATTTCTTGGGACATTTATTGGCCCATTTCTATCATTTCATGATCAAATGAATATATAGGATTATATCTATTTGATATTATAGATCTTGTTTTTCTATAGCCTAACTTGAGTGTGGTTGGAGTTCAAACTTCATTATTGGGTCTAATTTATACCTGATCTATAGAGGAAAAGTTTGTAGATATTTTCTGGGTTCTCTTTTGGTCCTTTTGTAGAAACTTCTATTTTACAATTGTAACCATGCCTTGCCTTCCATGAATAAAAATGTCTATTTTTTACCTTTTCTTTTCATTCATCTATCTTGTGCAAGTTCATTTCCTTGTTTTGATTTTGTTTTATTGTTTTAGCTTGTATATTGTGTTTAATTTTCTAGTAGTTATTGTAGTGTGACATCTGACTTTCCTCTCAACATCTTATTAGTTATAAACTTCGTGTAAGTTATTGGAATAGGATCAGACTAAGAACTGTGTATGTTTTGGGTCTTTATTTATGGTTTGTGCAATCACAAGAAAAGAGAAACAAGTTTCAATCTAGTGCATCACCCCTATTTCCCTTTTAGCATATCCTTCTTCCCATTTTCCTCAAAAGTCTTACTTTAGGTGCATCCTGATTGTAAGGAATTCGACCTTCTCCAGAGATTCAACCTCAAAGCGCAAGTTCCACACTTGGAGGCTATTTCAATTATTTGGAAGGTTTCGTGAGTGTAATATGTCAGGAAATGGTATAAACTTTTGTGACAACACTTGTACATCGATCATTTTCTTGATAATTCATGGTGGTGCTATATTGGAGTTGGAGTTTGGAATGGATTGATCAATTGCTCATGTGAGATATTGGAGACTTAAGTGGTGTTGATATTCTCTTGTGATTAGAGATATTGTGTTGAGATGGTTGATGATTTCAGTGGGAAGAAAAGGGGTCATTCACCTAGTCTTGATTTGAGAGAAAAGTGTTCTTGGATTAGTCTTGGATACTTAGATATCTTGATGATCATTCTATTAGAGTGAAAAAGGCATTTTCACTTATTAATTAAATCATTATTGATTTAATTATTAAGTCAATTTTTATCTCTAGTTGACTTAAGCTAAACTTTAGGCATATAATAATTAATTCTATTATTAATTATTATCATGCAACCTAGGTTTCTCCACCTTCTGGGTTTTCGATCTCCTTTATAAGGATTGATCTCTTTGTAATTATTAATTCTTTTGTAATTTCCTCTATTCTCTCTCTCAATGAATATTTCATATTTCAGATCATTATGAGTTGTGTCTACATTCTTTGCTTTTGTGACAGATATTTTGCATATAGTGGATCTTGTTGATTGAATTCTTTGAATTCTAACATAGTATCAAAGCCTTGCTGCTGCAGCTCATTCTTGAGTTTTTTGAAAATTTTTTGGAGCGCTGAGGGTTTCAAGTTTTTAGAGTCTTTTGTATGGATATGGGGGGAGCTATTTTTTTTAGCACTTTGGGCACAAACCGATCTCATGGTTGCGCTCAAAAGGCCCAAAAATCCATATTTTTATATAAGGCTTGTCCAATTTGGACACAGTTGAAATATGGGCCCTCTTTTTTGCATACACGACCTTGGCATGCTTTTCGAGGCAAAAATGTCTCTATTTTCATGCTACCTTGGTTTCTGTGCCACCGCAAAATTCACGCCACTGTACCGGTAAAAAAACTTTTAATTTTTTTTTTTTTTTAAAAACATTTCTTGGTACCTTCGCCAATGTTGGCCAAAATTTTGGCAATTCTGATAGATTTAGTAGCATCTCCAGGTTTAGTGGAGCTCCACTAGATTTAGCAGGATCACTTGGATTTATTCTTGTTCTAGATCGCTCTTTAGGTTTTTTCTCATATCTTGAGCAAATGGGGTAATTTTTCACCAAACAAGATATCGTCACAAAGCTAGTTCCGAGCCTGACCTGATTGTTTAGGTTTGGTTTTTTTATTTTTTCGTCTTGCAGGAGGTTTTTCTAGTCAAAGTCAGGTTTCCTTTTTGCACTTTGGTTTCCATATCTTGCTCCTTTGGACTCTATTTTTTGACTTCCACATGTCGTTGGAAAGATGGTTATGTTCTCCTTCTTCTTGCATGGGTCTCAGCACCAGATTCTACTCCAAGTACATTGTATTTAGGTTTTTGATTTTTTACAATCTGGTGTATATCTTGGATGTTTAAGGTCCTAGAATCATTTTCCTTGCATGGGATGACTCCTTTTTAGCTATTACATATGTTCTTATAGCTTTATGTCATTCCTGAGCATTATAGACATCTTTCTGTAGCATTTATTTTTGTACACACTGAGATAAAGTGTCATCATTGCATGTTTAGGATCTTGCACATTTTGTGCTTGTTTATACTCACACTACATAATAAAGTGTCATGGGGGGGTTTGATCTACCTTTGTCAAGTGAGTGTTCCTTCCACGATATTAGCCTCATTATGTGTGTCCATAGATTGATCATCCTTGACACCATCCTTTATATGTGTTTGTACTTTCTTCAACATGCAATTATTCTTGGCAGCCTCTTTCAGTGTACCTATCACACCTCTTTGTGTTCAGTATTATGGGGGTATTTATTATTGGTTCTAATGCTTCATTTTTTCGATGGAGTGAGCTATGTATTAAGTATTTGTTCCTATGTACTAGGAGGATGCAGTGGCTAGGTACCTATACATTTTGGTGAGATGGATCATTTACCATATGGACACTCTTTCATTCTTGTTTTGGAGGCATCCTTCCATCTTTTGATCAGCTCTTTAGACTTTTGTGTTTTTTTTCATTTGTATCTTTGAGTTCTAATGTTTTCCTTATTTTCCATCCTGATTCGAGCAGTACCATTTGAGGGAACTCGTGCAGATTACAGTCTTCTCTACCTGATCAGATTCTATTTTAGTGGAGGTCCCAACAGTTGTTCTTTGATAGTGTTTGCAGCTTCATGCTTCAGTAGTGGTCTTCATGTTCTTCTTTTGATAAGCTCTTCAGACTTTGGTGTTTTTTCCATCTGTATCTTTGAGTTCTAATTTTTTCCTTTGATTTCCATCCTGATTAAAGTAGTGTCATTTGACGGCACTCACATAGATTATAGTCTTCTCTACCTAATCTTTGTTCCTATCTTCTAGGGCATTCTCTAATTTGGAGGCTTCTTCACTCCTTCACTAGTCTTCATCTCTTTTCAGCGAGGGGTTTTTCCCACTGGGTTTTCTCCTTTTCTCCTCTTTACAGAGATTTTTTGTACTTGGGTACCCGATTAGGCCATGTTGTCGATACCCATTTCCTTCTTTCAGTAGTTATTTCTAGGTTTTTAGCTTCTCCCTAAGTTTATCTTAAGGGGGGTGTTAAAGTAAAAAGGTATTTTCACTCATTAATTAAATCAGTATTGATTTAATTATTAAGTCATTTTTTATCTCTAGTTCACTTAAGCTAAACTTTAGGTATGGAATAATTAATTCTATTATTAGTTATTATAATGCAACCTAGGTTTCTCCACCTTCTAGGTTTTTAATCTCCTTTATAAGGATTGATCTCTTTGTAACTATTAATTCTTTTTTAATTCCCTCTATTCTCTCTCTGAATGAATATTTCATCTTTCAGATCATTATGAGTTGTGTCTCCATTCTTTTCTTTTGTGACAGGTATATTGTATACAATGGATCTTGGTGATTGAATTTTTGAATTCTAACACATTGCCATTCCTTGCTCTTGCTCTACTCGATAGTTTACTACTTGAGAGGTATTGTCCATTCTTCCTTTCAAGTGCATTAAATTTATGTTTATCTTTTATAGATGTGGATCTTGAGCTATGGAGCTATTAGTTCTAGAGGGTTCATTTGAGAGATGTTTGGCATTGGTTATCTCCTTATACATTTATTCTATTATGATATCATTATGATTGAGTTTGGGATATTGTTTATTGGGTGTTATTCATTGGATCAAGACTGGTATTGGTTTGATTTTCTTATGAGAGGCTTACATCCATGTTTATTACATGATATATATGTTTGTTTGGCATAAATATATTGAATGTGTTTTGGATTTTGTTATTACTTATTGTTTGGGGTTTTATGGAAGAGATCATACTTGACACAGTTGTCATTCAAAGGTGTATGTAGAAGGATATGGTATTCCTTTTGATTTGAGGTTCTTCTCTCTTTGGCCTTGATTATTTTCCTAGATGTTTGATTTCACTTACATTGGATTTGGGATTGGTTTGAGGTATGTGATCACTAGTTTGTGTTCATGTGTTGTCATGTGGGAGATGGCATGATGGTTCATTTATCTCATTCTTTTGTTGGTTTTGGAGAACATGGGAGAGAATTGGAGAGTTGTTGTGATATTTTTACTTGCAAGTCACTAGTTCACATATTTATTTTTCTTATTTGTATGGATTTTTCCACGAGTTTCTTGTTCATATATGATTTAGGGGGATGGTGATAGATTGTGGGAGAGTATGCATCTATGTCAGTTGCATGTGTGGATCATTGTGATGTTCCTTGATACTACAAGTTTATTGTTACACTTTCTATGTGATGTTGTTAGTGTATTTATTTTAAATTTGGTATAACTTATGCAGTGGGAGCTTCTTAGTGTGTATGTGGTAGGTATTTCACTTTGAGATTGTGGTTGCATGTTACAGGTTGTATATATTGATGTTATGGGATTCACTTGTTATTTTTTGTATACCTTGAAGGTATGGATAGTCAGATGTGTTAGCACTTGTTGTGGGTGTTATTCAACTATGGATTTTGGTTTCGATAGCTACTCATGCATGTTGTTACCTTTAGATCAAGTATTTATGTTTGGGATATTAGTTGAGATAGAACTTATGATTTATTTGCAATAATTTATGTGGCTCTCTCTTTGGATGACTTCAACATATATCCAGTGAAAGTGGCATGATAGAAGGTGGGAGCATTCATGTGTGAGATGGTGGTAACTTTATTTTTGTTGCAAGTATTTTGATGGAGCACATGGAGCATTTTGATTCATGATGGTAAATATGGCTTGATGGATTGTTCTCTTGTTCATTTTTGTGGCTAATTAGTGACCCTTATGCAATCTATACAATAAGTGAGAGAATTTTGGGAAAATGGGTGTGGTATTATGCATAATATTGTAATATTTTATTTATTATATAAATGTTATACCTAGGAGCACCTAGATGGATGTGCAACATGTAGAGATTCTTTTGGAATATCATCATGGCCACTTGATGTTGTGTTATAACATTGTAATATTATATTTGATGCAATTATTTAATATTGGAGAAATATTTAAATAAGGTACCCAATATTAAATGTGGGGTCAAGAGGTTAGGTAGCACATGGTTTATCCAATACCACTTGGTGGTTTTGTGGGAGCTTGTTTCTTTACAAGCATCGACAAGGATAGTTGTTGAGGTTAGATAGGTTTAGCATTTGTGGAGGTTGGAAGCATGGCATGAGATGTGTGATTGATTTATTTTTCACATGGAGTGCTTTTTTATGGACATGACTTCAAATGCTTTCGATGATGTATTGTAATGTTGCATTGCTAAATAATACATGTATTATGTATGCTTTTGGAGGCTAGGTTTTTCCCTCATGAGGGTTTTCCTAGGGCATATTTTGTGTCATGCTTTTGTTGGTATATTTATTATTCTCTTGCATGTGGATTCAAAGTGTTTATTTTCTTGAAAGCTTAATTGGGTTATGTGGAAATAGTCATTGTATGGATGCAATTTTCCTTACAAGGATGTAAGGCATGAACTAAGTAAAAGAAGGATACTTGATTCTTCCTTATTTTATTTCTATACACATTAAACTTCTAGTGTATTGGACTAAACTAATTGTGCCTCATCATTTAGATTTCTCATTGTATAACTTCATATCCATTACACCTCTTTCTTCTTCGTTGTTGAATTTATTGTAGCTCAAGGTGTGTTGGAAATTTGTTTTCCTATTTTCTTCATTTGACATGTTGAGAGAAGGGAAATAGTGGTCAACATTTTCTTAAATTTTAATGTGATAATATTTCATACAAATATCAAGAATATAGATGCCAAAGAAAAAGCATATGAATGTGGAATCTAAGTGCATGTTATGTGACAACATTTCTCATGTTTCCTATTATAATGTATCATCAAAATTACTTGTTGAAGCATCTTTGAACTTGTTGGAACATAATGTTATCAAGGTCCATACCCGTATAAAATTTATACATTATTTTAATATAAAGTTATAAAACCTTATATATTATATGCTTCCCATTTTCAATAATTATAGTCTTATAACTATTAGAATATTGATTTTATGAATGGTGCTTTTGATAGGTCTGGCTAATACATCTTTAGTTATTTTAACACAATTTATTTTATATTTAATGATGTTTTCTCTCATTTGAGTGCATTTGAATTTGTAGATTTATAGTGAATCACAACACTATGCACCTAGAGTATTGTTTCCATGCAAAAATATATAGAGAAGTATCCACATGTTCTATTTATGTTTTACTAGAGCATTTGTTGTATGCATTTTAATAGAATGATGCTTTATGAGATCCTTTAACCCCAAATTATTGTCTTCATGTGTAATGTGGAAAATTTATGCTTGCATGATTCACATTTTATTTATTTTATGTATTTTATAATGATTAGAATCTTAAGATCCAAATTTCTAACTTGGTATCAAAGATATTTAATATGTATGTAAATTCAATTTATTTAATTATTTTACTGAATTATATAAGTATCATGATGTTTTGAACTAAGCTAACACGAATGCTTTTAACATTTGTGAAAATTATAGATTCATTTGATAAACCTTGGGATACATTTTCAACTATTTAGATACTTGTATGATATTATTTGAAGTATGATTATGCTCCAACAAGGTTGGATTTCATTTTGGAGAATTTCAAGTGCATATACAATATACTAATGTATGATGTTTATTTTTAAGTATTATGTATAGTAATCAAATCAAATTCTAATTTTTTTCTTTATTATGATAGAATCTCAATATTTCTTTTAAAAAATAAATAATTTCAAGAATATTGATTTTTTTTAAACGCAAACAAGAATTTGATCTTCCAATAAAATTGAGCTGTATCATCCAATTTTAACACCAACCTATCCTTGTTTATAGTATTTCACAAGAGACTCTAATCAATACTTGTATACCTATTATATTTGAGACTCCAAATTAATTACAACATGTTCTTGAATTTGGTGCTATACTTGATTTATTTATATTAGATTATATCTAAGTGCCTTGATTATATTATAATAAAAATATTCAACAAGAAAACTCATTTTAACTTACAAAATCATGTCCATACTTTAGTTTTAAACCCGACAAATCTGCTAAAATGCCTTGCACAATATTATAAACATGGTTCTTGGCTTAGGAAACTATTAATGTTTCTGATACTGGATTTTATACTTTGACACCTCATTGATTGGTCATAATTTCACAATGTTGGATGCCATCTAATTACACATGATAATCCACATCATCCAAAATGAAAAGGGTATGCACTCTATACCTAGATGGTCTTTGAGAAAACATTTACCCTTAGCCATACTATGCATTTTTTCTCATAGCTAACCAAATATTTTTTTATTCAAAGATTAATAACATAAAAGAATAACATAGCAAACCAAATATTTAAGAATTTGCTTCTATAATTTTCAAATTTCAATATAATTTAACATTAAATACAAAGAAATTTATTTTGAAAACACCATGAAATTCATTGGACATGACCTTTGCAAGTGTGTTCTTGCCAATACTATCATCTACATAATTACTAATTTTTTTCCCATCAATGAATTTGTAAACAAAAAGCCAATCATAATAGTTAACAATTTCTTGTATTGACAAAGTTTAGGGTTGTCTCTTGGGTGCATCCAAGAAGTTGAGTCCCACTTTTGGGAAAAAAATGGAAATGTTTTCCCTAATTTTCAAATTTTGTCCCAATTGATGTAAAAATCTGAGAAACTTAAAGATTAAATCTCAAAAATAACTTTAGTAATAGAAAATTTAGTGCTCAGATTCTACTTTTCAAATATGTAATTTATTCCAATACCCACATGATAGAAATTGGTTTTTAGTAGGTGTTTGTAAAAAAACCACTTTTTCAAAATGTCTATTTGCGGACCATACCATACATGTGTGCGACCACCTATTTTGACCTAAATAAAAGTGTTTTTGTAAATCCTTTTTGAGAAAGATACCTAAGATACTAAAGATTAATTAGCATATTTTTGTGTATTTTTCTATTAAATATGTTTTTTTATTAATTTTTTATTGACCCTAAAGTCTATTTTAGAAACCTCTAGTGTGCGACCACCATAAATTGACCAAAACTTATCATTTTTCCAAAAAAAATTTAATCTTCAAGAGAATTGTGTGTATATTGATGTTATATAATTTGTTTTGTAAAAAATGTAAAAAAAAAAGGTTATTAAAAATTTAGACAAGATATTTCGAGTTTATGTACCAGTTTGATGAATAAATAATACAAAATAGTAAAATTAATCAAATCCCCCCAAAAATTATAATTTTGGATTTTAAATAATAAGCTCAATGGGTTTTTTTTGTCAAAAATTTGATGAGGAAGGCCTTCAAAAAATTATGGCAAGGTATAATTTATGTGTTCCAATTCCACAACCATTAATTTGCAAATCAAGGGCATCGACTTGGTCCCACCAAGCTTATCTCGACCCAAAACCCAATGAAAAGGGTGACTAGTGAATTCAAATTTTAAATAATGTGTACACATTACAAAATGCTTACCTATTTCATAAATATACTAACTTTGTGTAAATTGAGTTTGTAGGCATAATTTTAAAAAATTAATACTTTTACAAAACGGTTGCATGTTTTGAAACGCGTACGTGTTTTGAAACGTGTAAGTGTTTTGAAAAAAACACGTACCCATTTTAAAATGGGTGCCCATTTTGTAAAAAAATGGGTACACATTTTTTAAATTTTTGGATCGAGCGCCTGAGCATAAAATGTGTACCCATTTTTTTTCAAAATAGGTGCACAATTCTAGTGAGATTCCCAAGGTCGAGAAAACTTCCCCCGAAGTGGGACCAAACTTCTTGCACATACCCTCTTACAAATATAATAGTTTAATTTCTTGATAGCCATAAAAAATGTTCTCCTTTTCTCTCCACACTTGGGCACTTGTTAATTCCTATTCCTACAGAGAACTCTACGTCCTTTATTTCTATTAACATACATCAAATTTTAGAGCTTAATATTTGATTAAGGAAGGAAAAATTATAAATATGTTAATTTTTCTCTCTACAATTTTTTAAACCATATAATAGACATTTATATATAAAATGAAGGATATTTTTCTCCAAAGAGAAGTTAACTTGAATATCAAGTTGAAATCTAAAAGATGAGAGAGAATAAATAAGTTCACATAGATATATGTTATTGCATTCGATGGAAGATTTTTTTTTATTGAATAAATGCATAGAAAAAAATTAAAAAAATGAGCATAAGAATATAGTCAAAAGAACATGTGAATCAGAATCGAACATCAACACTATTGAAACTAAACAATCAACCAAAAAAAGAACAATTTGCACCTGTCACTAGCAAGACAAGGATATAACCAACTAGTAGGCATAAATAGAGAACATATGACCATGAGAGGCTGAAAATCACCATTAAATCTGAATTTGAATAGTCCTTGTAGCTATCTAGAACAAATAAGATCTTTGTGTAGATGGAAAAAAATGTAGTTTAATGGTGTCCAAAAATTTGTTGATCTTAGCATGTTCTTTGGAGGCTCCTTGTAGCTCAAAACATAGAGATACAATCAAGATAAGAATGTCTGAGTAAAACCTTAAAATTTCTACCTCTTGGTGAGATAAATGATTATAAAATATAGCCATACTTATGTTCTTCCATATATTCAACAAAATAGTCTTCCTGATAGTATCTATCACAACATTATGATGCAAATCAAAGCCCAAGAGGGCTTCCTTCCAACACAAAATATAACAAAAAATAGCAGGTAAATGATAGAAAATAACATCCCCCTTTTTTTTGTGTGTTAATGAACAATCCCAAAACATGTGTTTCACACTTTCAAGTCTTTGACAAAAATGATATTTGACAAGTTGAACACTCGTACACTTTAATCTGTCTTTAACATGCAACTTAAAATGTAGGATTTTCCAACTCAAAATATGAGCATTAGCCTTAGCCCTTGATTTCCATATTTGACCACTCGATTTTTCTCATGTCTTTTCATGTAACAGCCATTTCCATTTTTGGTTCAATCTTGGATTTGATGGCATGTGAGGTAGAATATTTAAATAAATTCTTTTCAAAAGAAAACGAGAAAAATTGAACTTGGACAACCATAACCAGTGTTTCTAAATGTTGCATTGTAAGGGAGAACTTTGTTTTGACATAACTAGCTCCATCGACACTAGAGATTTTAGAAATAGTAAAAACCCTTTAGAACTCTTGTTTAAATGAAAAGATTTCTTATAGCATTGCCAAGATTTCCAATCGAAAGCATTAAAGTCCCAAGATTACAAAAATGGTGAATACATTTCCTGAACAAATAAGAAACCCACCTTGGAAAGGCAATGACAACGGGTTGCCCATGATATTGAATTAGCCTATTGTACCAAATGGAAGAGGTCGTAAAGCTAAAATTGTGTTGTAAAGAAGAATTTTTCCAGTTTAAAAATGTACTCATGTATTTCCACGCCTTCCAAATGGAGTTTAAGGGAAACAAAGATTTAAACAAAAGAAAGGAGCAAGCAAAATTTTGTCAAGCCATTTGACTTCTTGCCATTTATTCTTGACTGTAGAAAGCATAATGCAATGATGAACTAGGATTTTCTATGGTTTATCGCTAAAAGGAACCCTGACTATCCATTTGGCTGATAGACAAAACCCTTGAGTCTTGGGATCAAGTAATCCCAAACCACCTTTAGTCTTAGGTTGAATAAAATGCAACAATGAAGCAGATTTAAATCCAGCCTTTCCATCACATTTAGACCATAAAAATTGTCTAATGATTTTAAATAAATCTTCTTAGCCCTTATTGGAAGGCATCTAACTATTGATATTGTGGCGACTGATCATGTAGTGGGTGTTGATACTTTTTTGTGCTTTTTCGGGAAAAAAAAGACCGACATTGTAAAACCCTAAAATGGTCGATTTTAGAGGTTGCCCTAAAATGAATTTTATAAGTGGCTGAGATGCATAATGCATTGTAATGTTGGTGTACTATTTTGCTGGATAATAAGAAAGGTTGGACGGCTGTGTAGGTGGACGTAGCCCAGGTTTTGGGTGAACCATGTTAAATATGTGTTAAGTTTCATTCTTCTTTTGTTTTATGCATATAACTATTTATTCTTAAATTGTTCCGGATCTGTCAAACCCTAACACTAACATGATGAATAATACATATGATTATCCAATAAAATACGATTGACCACTTGAATCTTGTCTACAAATGATCAAAATTTATAGCCCCAAGTTGAAAGTTTATGTGATAACTTATTAATAAATCATTGCCACATATCAGAAAGAGGAATCACTAGCCCAAAGACAAGGCCCAAATACCATTTGATTTTTCCATGGTAAATGTGTTTCCATTTCTTAGGAATCCATAGAGGTTCATGATCAACTTGAATCATTATAAATTCAATTTTATGATGCACTATCATTGAACCCAAAATATAGTATTTTAAGTTAAGGACCTCCAAGATGGTAGATTTTTTTGAAACTAGAAATTAGGCTCTATGATGACTTATGTCTTGGTGATGTAATTTATTATGAGTTCTAACTTAATAGTAGGTGTTGAAGTATGTGTTTGCATAATATTTACCATATCAATATTTAAGATCTAGAAGCACTTACAAAATTGTTTTATGGGTTTCTTCCTTGTTTAAAGGGCTCTATATTTTACACTATTTATTCTCACCAAAAGGACATACATGAAGAAGACATCATATTTTAGTTATGTTTTCTTCTTCATATAATAAATAAAAAATTAGTTAACACATACTGTGATGATTTTAAAATCTATAATATTTTTTCACAAAGTCTAACACCTTATATATATTCAGTATTTTTATCTTTTTCTAGAGTTAGAAATATGGAGTTTGGAAAAAAATGTATTTTTGCACAAGGGGTTTTGGATTATAAGATCATATTTTCCTTAATTTAAAATATTGTAAATCTAGAACCAAGCACATAAAAAATGTGGGACTCTTAATTGACAACACCAAGAGATGATAAAATATTAATAATAGAAGTATATCACATCATATAAGTTTAGGTGAAAACTAACAATTATTGACTAATTATTGTTTATGATTATTGAATTCAAGTGCTTATCTTTTTAGTAATAGTTGGCATGTCATTATAAGATTCAAATTTCTAAGCTTGAAATAGATTATACTTAAACTCGTTTTGGAAAATAATAGATATCTTATGCTATAGTGCAAATATGGGTTTATCTCTTCTACCTCTTCGACTCTAACTTCCTATCCAAGCAAGTGTAATTTGAAACAGTTAACCGATTGGTATACATATTTATGAAGTATGAGTAGTGAACTTGTTACAAAACCTTCATTTTTAGGTGGAAATACTATTAAAATTTATGAATAGTTGTTGTTTTATTTGTTAATTTTATATTAAAAATAGTATTTTATTCACTCTTGGGTGAAGATTAAATGTTATCATATTTAGACTCTTAATTATACAAAAATGAAAAAATAAAATGGTCTTAAATCCCTTTCATTTCTACACTTGGCTTTCATTTCTACACTTGGTTGACTTCATAGAATTCAATGTAGCCTGCCTACATTAGACACCATGAAGTCAATCTACAATATTATAACTTCCCTAGGTAAAAGAAACATAAATAATATTTCAGATTGAATTAGTTGACACCTATAATTCTTGCTTTGATACTATGCTATATTTATTAGAGTAATGATTAAATATTCCTATGAAAAAAGTAATTAGATAATAATTCAAATGTCAAGAATAGAAAAATAATAGTATTTCAATATTCGTATTCAAGGTGTGTGAAATAAATGAAATAAATTATAATGAATAGACTCTAAACGTACACAACTCAAGATGAATAGTGTTCCAAAGGAGTGATGAATTAGAGGACAAATTTAGCATGTACTAAGAATGGTGTTAAGAGAATCTAACTTATAGTAAGTGTTGCTTCTAGATTCAATAGTGTGTGGTTCTTTTGCATCAATGCTTCGGATCATACTTCGTGATCTCCTTCAACTCCCTTTTTCATTTTGATGATTGATTACAGAGTGTGATCTAAAACATTGATGCATAAAAATCTCACAAAGTTGAATACAAAAACATCACTTATTATCAACACGGACTATGGAAATTTAATAGCTCAGAAACTCAACTTGATTATGGAGTGGTGACACTCAACTATTATCAATTAAATAGTCAACGAGATAGAGGTGACACAATAATATCATCAATCAAGGAGTTGATACATGCTCTTGATTCTTAATTCACCTAAGCAATAAATAAATAATACAACTAAGCTTAACATAAGATGTAGCTAAATAATTACATTAATATGTCTAACAACTATTCTAACTTTAAAAAATTGATTGTATGACTACTTAGTTCATTCCATAAGAGTGGAACTAAAAATGTTCATGTCAATAAATGTGTGATCACAAATCTTAACTTCTTTTAATTTTAAACTTTATGACCCACCCCCCTTCGCATCTTTGACTTGTAATACATGAGATGACTTAGTAGTTGAGTGTGCTTCAATATTTGTGATAGCACAAATTGAATTAATGCCCAATATTTTTGACAATATTGGACCAAAAGTGACAACTTTAAAGTTGTTATTATTGAGAATGACTACCCATAATTAAATTAAATGTATTCCTTAGATATAAAAAGCAACAAATCATGTGGTGCCACATCCACACACCAATAAAACATTACATAGTCCACAAGTATTGGTCTCACTTTCTTTTGGGGCCTTTTTGGACATCTTGACAAAAAAAAAACATGGTGATGTGGCGTCATATTTGATGATGTGGCCTTGAAACCTTAGTTATAAGTAGGGGACTTGCCAAGTACGCTGGTGTAAAAAAAGGAAGTGATTTGAATTTTTTCTCATAAGATTTTAAGAAGCCCAAAATTAAGGTACTCAACTAGTGAATCCTCTCCCTTACTTGACTAACAATATTTCTATATTTAGAAACACTATTGAAATATTTGCTGGACAGAATGAATCTTCCTTAGTCAAACCCTTAAAATGATCAATTCAACACCAATAAGCAACAATAGAAAACACTAACAATCAGATCAATTCCAAAAATATACTAAATGATTGATGCAAGAATATTATACTTAATCTTTATAAAGCACTACCTTAACATACAATTTAAAACTACTCAAAGTAATAAAGAGATGCCCAATTTAAAAATTGAATCTTAACATTGAAATTTGAGATCCACATGGCCAACTCTAAATCATATTTAAACAAGTCCCCTCTCAAATCCAGGCAATTACAAAACAAACATAAATTTGACTTCCTAAGCAAGAGATACCTAGGTAATTCAAATTTTTAGCAGCAAAAACCAGCAACACCGTATGCCGTACGGCGAACTCCTCCACATTGGAGTGCCTTAAGCATTCATTAACAAAAAGCCAAAGAGCACAGCTCTCAACACAGGCATTAATTCCGCCATTACAGCAAAACAATTTACTAAAGCTTTGGACCATCAATATGCGGCGGTGGCCCAGGAAGCTCCACGAGATATCTAACCCTGCAATTCAGTGTCAGGCATTCACGAGCACACTGATTAGCTGTCCATTACAGTTAAAATATTCGAGCTCCATATATAAAAGCAGAGAGGATGCCCCTGTTTCGTCAACTGTGCTCTGTTTCTCTTCTATGTGAGATAAATCAGGCAGATAGCTTGTTTAAACACAGGCTATTTGCTACCCATTGATACAGATCAGGGGTTTCATATGGGTTTTGGTGCCGAGTTATGGCTGGCCATTGTGGCCATCTGTTTGGCCGCTGTGGTGATGGTGTCTGCAGCAGGGAATGACAGTTATGATGCTGTTCAGGACTATAAAATGATTGCAAATACCCAAGGAGGGCGGGAGAGGGCTTTGTGCTTTGCCAAGAGTAGCAAGTGCCTGTTGAGGATCTTGAGCTGCCCTGCTGAGTGCCCCGAGAGAAAACCCAAGAAGGCCAGGAAGGTCAAGGGATGCATGATCGATTGCAGCAATAAATGTGAGACTACCTGCAAATGTAAGTTTTTTAAAACAGGTTTGGTGGTCTGGTTCAGTTGAAATTCAATTTTTTTCATATTGGAAGGATAATGTTTTTACTTCTTCAGCAGTCTATTCAATAGTATGTCTCATATTAGAAGGATAAACATTCTAACTATTTCAGCAGTCTGAATTAGAGAACTTTATTACGCTTAATGTCAAAAATTGGCTGTACCCATTTAATGGTATTTTTGATATTAGAAGGATAAACATTCTAACTATTTCAACAGTCTGAATTATAGAACTTCCTTGAGCTTTAATGTTAAAGATTTGAGGTACTCATTCCTTGGGCTTAATGTCAAAGATTAAAGATAGCTTTTCAATAGTATTTTTGATATTAGAAGGATAAACAGTCTTGAGCTTAATGTTAAAGATTGGAGGTATCCATTCCTTGGGCTTAATGTCAAAGATTGTTGGCCTCCATACAATAATATATTTTTTATATTAGAAGGATAAACATTCCAACTATTTCAAGAGTCTGGATTAGAGAACTTCCTTGGGGCAAACCAAAGATTGGCGCAGTGTCTATCCAGCTATCAGAATCTAAATCTCATACAAAGAGGAGTTTTAAAAAAAAAATCTCTCCTTAATAAGATAACCATTCCTTATTAAGAAGATAAATATTCTAATTACCTCAGCAGTCTGAATTAGAGAACTTTCCTAGACTTAATGTTAAAGATTAGAGGTATCCATTCCTTATTAGAAGGATAACGTTCTAACTACTACAGTAGGCTGAATTAGAGAACTTCCTTGGACTTAAGTCATAGACTGGAGGGATCCCATTCATTAATATTATTTATATTAGGAAGATATACATTCTAATTATTTAAGCTGTCTGAATTAGAGAACTTCCTTGGAATTAATGTCAAAGATTGGAGGTATCCATTCCAATAAGGAAGAATAAACATTCTACTACTTAAGCAGTCTAAATCAGAGAACTTCTTTGAGCTTAATGTCCAAGAATGGAGGTATCGATTCATTATTAGAAGGATAAAGATTGGAGGGATCCATTCAATAGTATTTTTGATATTAGAGGATAAACAGTCTGACTATTTCAGCAGTCTGAATTAGAGAACTTCCTTGAACTTCCTTGAGCTTAATGTCAAAGATTTGGAGGTATCCATTCCTTATTAGAAGAATAAACGTTCTACTACTTAAGTAGTCTGAATTAGAGAACTTCCTTGAACTTAATGTCAAAGATTGGAGGTATCCATTCTTAAGCAGTCTAAATTAGAGAACTTTCTTAGCCTTAATGTCTACTATTGGAGGTATCCATTCTATAAGATTGGTCAGTTTGCTATCCCTGCCTAATCCTTGGAAATGCAATTTTTTTTAATAATCTACTGGCTGTATTGAAAATGGGTCCAACACTGTGTCCCCATAGCTTTGTAAAAATGAATTCAGTGGTGTGGCCTGGAACAGGGTAATTTAAAAACATAACAGTTGACCCTAGACTTAGAGTGGGGTGTTCTGTTCTGTGACTTGGCTTGTAGATGATTTCTGAAATTTATATGTATTAATGTTTCATTTATTTTTTTGGGTGCAGTTAGGATGGCTAATTGTAAGGGGTACGGAGCCATATGCTATGACCCGCGTTTTGTAGGTGGTGATGGTGTAATGTTCTACTTCCATGGTGCTAAAGATAAGGATTTTGCTCTCCTCTCTGACCACCTTCTTCATATCAATGCTCACTTCATTGGTACAAAGCCTGAAGGTCGCAAGCGCCCCTACACTTGGGTACAAGCCTTAGGTCTCATGTTTGGCTCCCACACCTTCACAATTGCCTCTGAAAAGGCCTCCACATGGGATGATAGCCATGACCACTTCATCTTCACCTTTGATGGCGAGGCATTCAAAATACCAGGTTCCTTTCTTACTCTCCTGAATTTCTAATGTTGTAAACATGTATAAATAGGCCCTGATAAGTTGTGGCTTGTATTCTTGTTGATCTTGTGAACGTACTAGACTCATTTCACTTTGTTTCATTTTATCCATAAGCAGCTTTGGCTGAGTGGACTCCTCCATCATTGGGCCCAACTGCCATGAAAATTGAGCGCATCGATGAAACCAATAATGTCAACATCATTGTCCCAGGGATTGTTGAAATTTTTGTAAATGTGGTTCCCATCTTAGAAAAAGAAAATCTGGTGCACAATTATCAGTTACCTATTGACAATGTGTTTGCACACTTAGAAATGCAATTCAAGTTCTTTAATCTATCATCAGAAGTTGAAGGCGTCCTTGGCCAAACTTATAGACCTGGATTCAACAATCCTGTGAAGAGGAATGTCGCAATGCCTATCATGGGAGGTGAAGACAAATATGCTACATCTTCCTTGCTATCTACTGATTGCAACTATTGCAAATATTCCCAAGCTTCTTCTTTTAAGGGATTTAATGTCAATGGAATGAAGGCATTCAATGCAGAATGTACCAGCAATAACAACAATGGTGGCATGGTGTGTCGAAGATGAACTTCATTAAAATTCTTCAAATTAAGAAAAGAGTTTATTTACATTGTAAAATATTTTGTAGATGTTAGACCAATGAAGAATAAAGGAGGCTTGACTCTTAAAGTCAAACGCAGAAGCATATAGAAAAGTATAAGAGTGTTTACATGTCTGTTGAGTTTTTAATAAAAAAAATTGTATTGTTTCAGACAGTTTGTGTCTTCTCCCAATTGTATCAAAGTAAAGTTGATCCGTTTGTTCAACTCTTTGATCTGTTGGGCTATGTATTTTGATACTTCAGAAAAATAAGTATCCAAACTTTAAAGGGGAACATTTTGTTAATGTTTCAAATTAGATGTGCTCCTCATCTCAAAAGGTTAGTTTTAAACAACCTTATTGGAAGATTAAGTAATAAAATATCTTATATTGAATCAAATCAAGATTATAAAGAATGTTCTTTGTATTCGTATGCATGAAGATTAAGTAATAAAATATTTTATATTGAATCAAATCAAGATTATAAAGAATGACAGTCTTGTATATTTCTTTGTTGATTCAAGATATGGATTATGGATTACATAGTGATTCAAGATGTTGATGTTAAAAAGAAAAATATACAATCATATATAATCAAATCCACAAGTAACTAAGAGATAATCTAATCTTTTATAAAAATGATAAAATAACTAAGAGATAATCTAATATATAATCTAATATTTTATTAAAATGATAAAATTGAAGAAATTTATATATACAATCAAATCTACAAGTAACTAAGAGATAATTTAATTTTTTATAAAAATGATAAAATAACTAAGAGATAATCTAATATTTAATTAAAATGATAAAATTGAATTTATAGTTGTGCTAGCTAAATGTGGGCCTCTGATTTAGCCATACACTTCAACATGGTCATTATACTTCAGCTGCATACAGAAATGAATATTGATTCATTCACCCTGCATGTCT
Source organism: Thuja plicata (assembly GCA_018584345.1). Taxonomy (NCBI): domain Eukaryota; kingdom Viridiplantae; phylum Streptophyta; class Pinopsida; order Cupressales; family Cupressaceae; genus Thuja; species Thuja plicata. Next base: position 1,826,101 of record MU226274.1, on the reverse strand, counting down.
GAAAGAGTCGACCTGTTGCCTTCTAGAAGGTAGGAGTATGAGCTTGCTCTCAAGTCATTGCAAGCTCAGTGACTACACCGAAGACCTAAATGAAGGATTTAAAAAGTTATATGTTGAGAATAAACCGTTGATTAATTTAAATGCAAATGCAAATACAAATACAAATTGCTATTAATCCAAGCTAGTTAGGATTCAGTTTTAGAACACCAAATTGAAAGTATGAGATATTCAGTTTTAAACCCAAAATAAAGTGTGCTCTAAATTAGATTGATTTGCTTGAAAGTAATAAATAACAAATATTAAATAAAAGCTAAAAACATGCAAGAAAGCTAAGATAAAATGCAGTATAATAACTTTAGATAAAAGATTAGGATCCTTTGTGAAAGAAAAGAGTTTCTCTTTTATAGAAATCTCTCTCGAATCGACAGTCGAGATCGAACAAAAAGAGTGGCTCAGATTCGATTGAAGAAGCACAATCCATGTGCAAGTGATTCGATTGGTTGAGAGAGTCA